>JAQQZZ010005635.1:0-11804 GCA_030265115.1 Mopalia vespertina
ACAACAAACACATAGCAACTTACACATATTTACAGTCTAACAATGGTGGAAACACAAAAGCATACTTTCTTTTCGCAAAAATTACGTTGACAAAGAAGGGGTGAATATAAGATCATGATACAGGTTTGTTCTGGTGTTTTTGTTTTGTAGTCTACATCGGTTTACGATACGCAGAGCAAAGACGACAGCATTCAGCCAAGACGAATTAACAGATACAAAGACGTGCGCCTGGTGAGACAAACAGCTGACTGTTTTCAGCCGGTGATAGCTTTGTGGTGAATTTAACAGATGTTGGGCTAACACAGATTTTTGCATAGTTTACGGTCTTCTTTCGGATTAGTTAGAGCATACAAACTGTTCTGGCATATGCAAAGATTTACAAATTACGTCATTGTGTTGGATGATATGGAGCTTTAATGCATGCAATATGTTATTATGACGGGTTTTACTGCAAGGAGAACTCTTTTGCTAAGGAGGTAATTAACTCATCTTCATAACCGATCGATAAATGTGTTCAGCGAAAGAAGGTATTGTATGTTTATCTTTATCTAGTTCGACGCTAAATCAAGTGGTATTATGTCATCATGTTGTTTCATAAACTAATTGGTTCTGTTATGCTGTTTATTGTGAGAGATTTCGATGTCATTTCTCACCTCAATTTTTCGCTTTGGTTATCTCGTGATACATATACCATGGAGGTATACCTCCATGCACATACATAATTAGACAGTACACGTTTCTTGTACGTTTGTAAACAAACCACTGGTAATGAAGCCGTATCTAGCTAAACGAACTGATGCAGTTGTTAAATTTTATTAGATTTATGTCAATTGTTTGGGGATAAATATTCAATACATTACAATACATTAGTAGACTATTTATAGAAGTAACGTTGTTATATGTCTTGTGTAGTTGATTCCACATATACTTAGTTAAAACGATATTTAATTTAGATGGGTAAAATAAATCGTTTAAATGTAGCTTCGGCACTATTGTCTAACACTGTTTTTGTGACATTGTCACTTGAGGTTTACTTTCACGTCAGAATTTCTTAGCAGAATACCCTACTCGCTTTTGATCGATTTAAAATATCTTCCCGATTTGAGAACGAGATTTGGCAGGACATACCTCGGTGAGTATTCAACGATGATCATTTAACAGGCTAACGGATTCAATATTATTTGTTATTCAGAGGCAGGCCTTATTTCTAAAGGTTTGGTACGGCTAGAGGTCGTATCTCTATTGACTGTATGTACAATTCAATAAGATACATATTCGCATCTCCATGCTGTTTCACTGAGCTGCAAAATGACTTAATGCGAGTATCCACCTGCAATTATGATTACGTGTGTCTAGTTGGAAATTTCAATGCCACATTAGGATCATCACCAGACTTCACAGACACGGATGTCATTTTAATGGACTTTTCTGAATAAGACAATGATTCAACACAATTCATTGCAGCAAATGCCATATTACAAATAAAATCTAGGAATTTCTTTATCACGGCCTTCTAAAGGCTCAATTAATAATTGGGGATATAAATTTATTGATTTTGTACGCGGCTCTAATTTGTTTATTGTAAATGTCTGAATAGGATAAGATAAAAACATAGGTGATGCCACATCTAAAGGCATTAGCCTTATAGACTATATTGTGTCAAACACTTATCTATTTAAGTATGTTAAAGACTTTGAAGTTTTATGCTTTGATCCACTACTCTCTGATATACACAGCCGTATTGTTTTAAATATTCATTGGTTATATCGTCAATGCCTTTTGATTTATTTGATTTAGATTTTTTTACTGCATGACGAATTTCATCAGACGTAATAATAAATCGATCAAGTTCTTCATTTGCTGTGTTTTCCACGTTACTCCATTCTTCCGAACCAACGACACAAAACTATGGTCCAATTTTATATTTATATTTATTTTATTTTCCGTTTTGTCTCTAATTTCTTGCTTTATGGTTATTGCAGTTGTTTTGCATGGTCAAAACAATACGGCTGTGTATATCAGAGAGTTTTCCCAAAACTTTTGGCAGAATAAGACTATCTATAAAAACAAAGGATCAGCCATAGTCCCTCAAAATTATAGACCAATCACTATCTTTAGCTGTTTTAGTAAATTATTTACTGCTATAATAAATAATAGGCTTAACCTTTTTAGTGACAATCACAATATCATTTCTGAATCTAAGACAGGTGTCCGTAAAGAATACTCAACGTTAGATAATATATTCGCTATAAATGTTATTATAAATTATTATACAAACTCGAAACTCAAACTGTACTGCGCTTTTGTAGATTTTTCCCAGGTCTTTGACACTATATGGAGACTTGGTCTATGGTACAAATTTTTTTTGCATTAAGTCGTGTGTGTCGGATGGAAAACGTAAAAGCGGTTACTTTTTATGTAAATCAGGTGTTCGACAGGGATAGAATCTATCTTCGTTGTTATTTTCTTTCTAACTTAATGATTTAAAACTGTTTTTTTTAACCAATAACGTATGTAGTACACATACTCTTACTGATGATATTTTAAACACCTTTGACATCTATATACGTATTATTGTGTTAATTTGTGCAAACGATACTGTTATTTTAGCTGAATCGCCTCATGAGTTACAGCATGCATTAAATATTTGTGGGGATTACTGTCAAAGATGGCACCTCACGATAAATAAAGAAAAGACCGAAATTGTAATTTTTTTGTAAACGAAAGTCTAAACAGAATGTCCCAAAATATAGGATAAAGCATGTTACGCTGGAAAATGTTGATACGCATTGTTACCTTGGTGTTGAGTTAAAATATAATGGTGCTTTTATTGAAGCAAAAAAAGAGCATGCCTTATCAAACTACAAAAGCTCTTTTTGCTCTGAGGAGACTTGCTACTTCCATTAGACTGTATTCTAATGTTACTAGTATTTGAATGTACTATAATCCCAGTGTGTCTTTATTCTTGGGGCCATGAGAATTTACATGACGTAGAACGATTCTATCTTAAGTTTCTCAAAACTCAATTGGGTGTTAGATCTAGCACAGCTAACTATGCAGTATATGACGAGGTAGGTCTTTATCCTCTATTGATATTTGTTTGCAAGCATGTGATTGCCTTTTGGTTAAGGTTAATAGGAGGTAAACAGTCCAATATATCTTCTATTCTGTATAGATTGCTTTTTAGTTTAGGTCACCATAAAAATAACTTCCAGTGGATAACCGTTGTTACGAAAATTCTCTCTGAGTCTGGATTTGACTATGTGTGGCTTAGTCAATCTGTACAAAATACTGATAGTTTTATAAAAGAATTTGAACAACGTTTAAAGGACCAGTTTCAGCAGAAACGGTTGTCAGATATTTGTAGTTCTTCAAAGGGTATCACATATAAAATATTCAAAATTGGTTTTGGCATAGAATACTATATCCTTATCTTTGGCAAAGAAATCTATGCAGTTTTATGCAAATTTCCATCATCTTCCAGTTGAAGCGGGTAGGTGGTCTAATAGGGAAAGGCAGGATCGCTTATGTCCCAGTTGTAACACTAACAGCATTGTTGATGAGTATAATTTTATGTTAATATGCCCGTCTTTAAGTATATTAAGAAAGAAATATTTACCAAAACATGTATATGGAAGACCAAGCGTATATAATATACAAATTTTGTTTAACTCTAGCAGCAAATCAGATTGTTGAAATTGTATAAGTTTATAGTCGAAGTTATGAAATTGTATCAGTAGTTTATTTTCCTGTATTATTCCGTCATTACTGATGTATTATCTGTACCTCTCGTGCCACCCTGAGAGGCAAAGAGTGAATATAATGAACTTGAACTTGAGCAGCCTTAGCCAATGCAGGGCACACTCCAAAGACGAAGCTCCTTGACAAGGAACTAGTCTCCCTGCTGCTTAATTACAACAAAAACAAAACCCAGTTTAGACTGTCAAAAGTCGAATAGCGACACACACATGATTACAGTCTAGCTGTGGTGGAAACACCAAGGTAACTTTCTATTCGCAGAAATTACGTTGATTTAAACAATATTTAAATTTAAAAAAAAATTAAAAAAAGGTAATAATGCAGCTCAATATTATAGATAAATCCAGTATAATTATCAACAAATACAGATGAAAGGGACAGAATCTCCTCCAGATTAAAGGTCTTAATGTGGATAATATAATATTTACTATATAATCAAGAGAGATTAAGCCCCAATCGGGAGATGAACAGCGACTGTGGGTTAGTGTGTAGGCCTACTATCCCACTTCGATATACCGCACACGGGTTCGTGTCTGTCTGTCGCCCGCAGGTATATGAGTAAATGTCTATCAGGAGACACAAAGAGGCATAAAGTCTTTATCAGGGGATAATAAGTCCCAACGGAGAGTCTATAAGTCATAATCGGGATACAGTATATAACCCAGAGACAATTGGTCCCAATCGGGAGACAAAAAGTACCAAAAGGGAGACTATAAGTCCTAATTTGGAAACCATAAGTCATAATCGGGAGGCAGTAAATCCCTCCAGGGAGGCAATTGGTCCCAATAGGGAAACTACAAGTAACAAAAAGGAGACTATTAGCCCTAATCGGGAGACTATAAGTCCCAATCGGGACGCATACGTCCCAACTAGGAGAGACTAAGTCCCAATCGGTAGATGGACCGACCCTGTTTTAATGGTAAGCGTGTCGTCCTACTATCCTACTTCAATGTATCGCACTCTGATTCAAGTCCCTCTGTCGCAATCAGGTTTATGAGGGCTTCGCGCCAGGTGGCTGCGGCAATCGCAGAGGTGGTTTTACGAGGTTTCTCTCAGGTTTTCACCGTATTTAAGCAATATTAGTGAAATACCATTGAGTACGACGTTAAACCCCAAGCAAACAAACTAAATCGGGAGATAATGTAATAAGGATATAAAAAAAACTTAAATAATTTCCTAATTATGACTTATAACCCAATTTATCTCATTAGGACTTATTATGTCCTAATTATAACTTATAATATCTTATCTCCTAACTGAAACTTTATATCTCATAATACGGTATTATTATCTTCTAATTAGGTGAACATTTTTCACAACGTGCGGACTCGAACCCATGAACGGTACATTGAAGTAAACAGAGACTCTAACCAGTAAGCCACTGCCGCGGGCTCGGAGGTGAATACATAGTTCTTTGCTAGTAAAAGTCCCGGGGCGTTTCCACATTTTCCAAATTTAAACACGTACTTTATAGCAAACCTAATTGGGAACTCATGCCTCTTCACGTATTAAGTAAATATCCGACCCGTCTTTTCTAGTTTCTTTTCGGCCTCACAATGGAACAAAGTAGATAAACAATTGTGGTATATTGACATAAACTATTTAGTATGAGCGGCGCGAAACTTTGCGCTAAGGCTTGTGTAGTTCTATTCAACAGCGACTAAAGAGTAACTATGTATAACATGATAAGTTCAAGACTACTTGCTGTATGCCCTCGTTCATTTGACCAGTTAAATGTAGACTATAGGGGGTAGGAGAGTTGGGGGGGGGGGGGGGGGGCTTGGGGGGGATATAGCATACCAAAGCATTATCTAAGTCATATCATTATTTAACTAACATGCGTTCCTGTGGACTACTGTAATATACCGCATCCTGAAATATTTTCTGTAATATTATCTCCTAATTATAAGTCCTAATTAGGAGATACTTGCGACATAATATGTCCTTTTTAGGAAATCATATCCCCTAATTAGGAGATAATTTGTCCTAATTGCAGGATAATATCTCCAAATTAGGAGAAAATATTTTTTAATTAAGGGGGAATAATGTCTAGTTATGACATAATATGTCCTAATTTAGAGATAACACGGTGATGATAGGTTATTATCGGAAGACGATAGGCCCCATTCGAAAGAGGATTAATCCTTATTAAGACGAAATGTCTAGACGTACTTTCCAATCGGGAAACATAACATCCCAATCGGCAGCCAGAATGTTACAATCGGGGGACAGAACCTCCCAATTGGCAGCCAGAATGTTACAATCGGGAAACAACAAAATCATAGTCGGGAGGCAATAAATCTCAATCGGGAGACAATAAGTCCCAATCGGCAGATTATAAGTCTTAATTGGGAAACTATCAAATTGACTATAATCAAGAGACATAGACTTTATAAGGATATCGGCTTCCTGGTACTCTTCAGCTCTGAAAGCACCTGGGCAACAGGAAGATGGTTTTACGAGATCTCCGCTCTGTTTTTCTCCGTATTTAAGCAAGGGACAGTAAGAAGTGGATGATCCGTCGTCATAGAAGTGAAATACAATTGAGTATGATGTTATACCCCAACCAAACAGACAAACAAACGAAACCACACCGGGGCATAATGAAATCAGGAGGTAACCAAACCGAAATTATCTCCTAATTTAGACTAATTATCACCCGAGTTATCTCATAATTAAAATACAATCTGACGGATTTGCATAACGAGGTCCATCTGCGCTGCCGTAGCAATACTTAACTTCAATTCTGGATAAGTAAAAAAATAAGCTGACCACGGGTACATTAGCATTTGAGTATATCATACTTCATTATCTGCAGTTCGATCTTACCTGATAACTGGTTTAGCTGTAATGATTGCCTCCCTTTCCAACGTACAGAGATTTCAGTAAGAAGGAAAATGAATAAATCAAATTTTACTGCTTATTTATCTTCTCGGTGTACAATTAAAATATCTCAGTAATGTTCTGACGTCTACTAATGTAAGTTCTTACATTGAAGAAAAAACTGTGTCAAGTGAACAAACGTATAGGTCATTGGTTGCCAAAAGGAGAACAGCCAATCAAGCGGTAGTTTTTGTTTGGTGGCCTACGTGAAGGTCGATCAGTTACAACTATGAATGGGCTGGTACCAGGCGGAGTCGCCGTTTATTGTAGCCTGCATGTATATCCTTTCAATGTCGTTCGATGGTAAACTTTTAATATCAAATAGAATTTGTAAAAAGATTTAAATTGTATTATCAACATGAGATTTGAATGCTCCTCAATCGACCATATTGACACTTCAACTTGTGTAAAGTCTGCTCTTATTTAGTCCATATTTACCTACGAATAGTCAGGTAACATATCGTCATGGAGAGTTAGCTGTGTATACCTACTTGTCATGTTGTGATTGCTCCAACATAAACACCTTAACGGTAACTTTTTGATGTCTTTTCGTTTCTGATTTTGGTTTTACTTTTATTTTAAAATTAAACTGGTACCCATCACGAGTTTTCATAAACGTAAATATTATAAGATCCCATGTAACAAAAATATGTGAACGAAATAAACAATAATTGTTAACATATAATTTACATGAAATCGCTGACTTGTTGGTATGAAAAGGCAAAGTATTATATGGATGCGACTTCCCTTTATATGTGACACCACGTTTAAATGTCTATTTTGACATCGTTTTCAAGCATTTAAAAGAAATGTAAAACTGCAGTATATACACATAAAAAATTGTGTTAACAAAAGCTGTCTCAAATGAGCACTGGAGAAAGATTCACTTTCCAACATTGGAAAGATATTTTATGGCTGTGCCTGTGTCAATCATTATTAGAATACACCGCCGTCATATGAGTGAAATACCCTTGAGTGCGGTGTAAAACCCATGTCAATAAACCTATCACCTCATTTCTTGGGGAGGTTTATATTTCAACAAAATGGAGTACTTCACATTTTGAGCTTCTGTGTCAATTACTGTTGAAATACACAGTCGTCACATAATTGTAATATTCTTGAGCATAGAGTGAAACACCTCACAGTCAGGCAGTCTTCTTCGCTGGTCATTTCTTTTCATACTTGTTCCCCAACTTGATCACGCGAGAACTCAGTTAATCTACCAACAAAACGACAAATCTATGTAACTCTGTGCAGTCCAGCACAATTCATTTGGGTTCACACAACGTTCTAAATTTTACACCAGAGAGCCGGCAATAGGACACTTCGTTCAACAAGTGATGAAATTTGGACCCGCTATAGTGCTTATTATAATAAAGTTATGTAGGCCTACTTGTAACGTTCTGATAACTGCAGTTAATACACACTCAATCAAAGTGAGGGAAGTTGTCGTATCGTCCATGCTGCAACACAAGACCGTGTGAAGATATACGATATAGCTTTATGATCCTGTGAATTTTTTTTGTTATAAGTAGAATTGTAGTGACAGCTATATGTTTGTAGATGAAACATTTAAACATTGTTTCCATCTGGTAGCGAAGATTTTGAGCAAATTGGTCTATTAGAACAGACTTTAAAATTTGTATTAAGTGAGTAATCTGGGATTACAATATATATGAGTATTTTAACCCCATGTGTAACGTTTGAGACAGACTGTGCTACACAAGACGCACTCATTCCTGCATCTTTTAATTTATTTCTAGCACAGGTAAGCCAACAGGTCTTGTTTGGAGCAATAAGACACGACGTATACATATCATCATAGATAATGGATAGGTTGCAGTTATCAGTATAATCAATTTACACCAGTAATTTATCATGTAACATTTTCTGTGCAGTCATGTGGATTCCAAGTATTCATTGAATACATTTTAAGTGAACATTTGCAATATCTTTTACAGGATGTATACCCAAGGTTTCACAACCATACTGCATTATGCTGGAGATATATGTATTAAAGAAGGCATTTGCTGCGTAAACCGTATTTAGTTCTACTGCTCTGTTCCGCGAGCTTTTTTTGGTACTTTTAAAATTGACCTTTGTAAGAAAACAGCAAACACCAAGATAGACGATGTTATAATTGTTGTGTCATTTCGAAAGTGAAGATTAACAGTATTTTCGTTATTTTGTGATAACACTTTCTTAGTTTGAACAGAATCTAGTTCAGAAAATTTCGCATGTTGAAACCCGTCCGGGAACTAGAATCTGTTCAAACTAATTTTGACTCTTTGGTCGTATGAACACCATGTCATATACTATATTTATGACATATATATAAGATTTAATCTTCTTTTACATTTGAGTAGTTCTGTCTAAAGTCAACACAATCAACTACATGGATCATATATTCTGGCATATCTCACATATACATGTATATACCCAAAATTATACAGACTCTGAATTGTTGATCTCTCCGTCTTAAGATTTGTCATTTACAAGCAAAGCATTCAAATCATAAGACTCCTGTACATTCTTGTAGTTGTGACACTTACGAAGATCTGTGCATGGTAATTTTGCACTTACACAACAACATCTACCCGCACCTCTTTCACATTGGCGTACCTTGCCGCTACAATGAGCAGAACGTAGGAGGGATTGAGGTGGTGAAGATGTTGTCATCCAAGTTATGGAGATAGTGTTGTCTTTAACGCCCCAACCGTTACCATGAGGAGAATGAGCATTGGCCCACTGGCTGATGCAACTTTCTTTTCGGTTGTACATTTGGTTAAGAACCGGGTGTACAGTGTAGTCCCGGAAACATTGTCGATGGTAGTGCGCTTCTTCGGCAACGAAGCCCTGGTCCCCTGTGTACATCTGCCTTCACTTCTGCAGGTCTCCGCAATGGCCCTAAAAAATGGATATGAAACTGAAAGTAGCATCACACTAAATATAAATAAGAAAAACAAAATCCATACACATACATTGACATTTTTTAATTATTAAATGTGAGGGGATAAATTAATTGTAGGCCTAGAGATACACAAATGACTTGGTATACCTGTGCCACAGATCTTTGATCACCATTTTAGTACAGTACACTTTTATTTTCCTAATTGCATGGTGTCTTTAATTAGATCGAAGTATACATATTTAGTTCATTACTGGTACTTAAATATAATGATATAAGTGTATGAACAACAGAGTGAAATGACAGTTATAACAGTATAAATAAACATAACATGTAGCTCTAGTTTGGAAATAGCCTTAGCAATAAAACCACAGACACTTGTTTCTAGCTAGTAAACAGTCGCCGGCTTCGTCATTACCTTGTATGAAAGGAAAGATAGGAAACGAGCTTTCGCAATAATTCGCACAATCGAAAAATAACAACATATCACAACTCACCTGGAATCTTTAACATATCCGCCGGCTTACTGCGGTGTCATTTTGAAAAACTAAACATTGTTTAGTTGCCCTTGTTGCCGTCAAAAGTTTGTCATAGGGGTATTCCTCTGTTTCTGTGCCATATGCAATTTTTCTAAGTTAGAAATTAAACAGCGCGCTTGTGTTCCGTTCTATGAGAAACGCCTTGGCAGCACCGGATTATCCTTATTTGGAAGACGCGACCATTGACCAAAGGGAATATGAGCACGAAGGGGTGAACTAGCACATTAATTTATACTTAATATACAGCTTGTATAATATAGCTTGTAACCGTTCTCGTATGGTCTGCTAATGTTGATTGATATGATATCATTTAATACCGGTATAACATGAATTAACACTGGAAAGCTTTGAGAGAACAGCTATCCTAAGTACAAGTGTCTTTTTACATAGCTGAGAAAATCAGCTCCGTCAGATTTGTTTATTATATTGCCATTACCCTTGTCGACATATGCCCTAATTATTAAAAGGGACAAACATATAAGCTAAATGTTCGGGCTAATTTACACATTAGAACACGAAAGACTCAATAACTACTTAAAATTGGACACACTGGAAATGGCTGCTGCAGTTATCCTTTTATAATCGACGAAACGCCTGTAATATGGAGGACGAAACCAGTAGGATCCCCTCACTTTCATTTCTAACTTATCCAATATTTGGTTAAAACATTCTTACTAGAGAATACGTAGCACCCCGATTGCCAAATTGGAATGAAACGATACACCCTACAGCTGGTGTCTTAATACGGTTTTCAAGACACTCTTGTACAGAGCGCTGTACATACTTGTCAATATGTAACTGCTGTATGAAATACATACAGCCTTAACATTGACACACGTGTAACAGAGGACGGAAAATCGAAGTAGAATAGTAAACAACCACGCTAAGCACTAAAGCCTCGGCCACGTATCGCCGATTAATACTAAAGCGTTACAGACAATTAATAAAATTTGCATTTCTAATCCATTACTTACTGGTAGTGTCCATAGGTGAATTGTATGCCAATTCATAAAAGTATATTGTCTGGTTTTCAAAAGGCCGCACGGGACAATACAAATGGGTCCCGACCCATCAGTTTATGGGTATTTTAACACTGCATACGGTATATGTGAAAAGAGTCGATACACTATATTGACATACATGAGCACCATTCGTCTACGTTGACAAATGTTCGTATTTCAGCGCCTTTATTATATGTTAAGAGGACGTGTTTTTGTACGGAGATAAGATCTGAGATGGTTTGCCTAGGGATTAATTCCTATTTTACAAGGTGAAAACAAAACACTAATCTACTCATCTACAGTATGCACGGCATGATTATATCAATCATCAAATGTAACGGTTGGTGCTACGTATCATAAATATGACTTGTGATGATGTTGTTGCGTAAGTGGAGAAGATAAATTTTCAGAGGTTTGTATAAATGTATGCTTACATTTCAGATAGACTATAAATATTTGTTTATCGTTGTTAAAAGTTGTATACTGTCGTCTATTTACCGGTTGAGTGAAGTTTTTTAATTATATTATTATGTTATAAAGTTATTTCTAATTCATCTTCACAATATGTATTACATACATGATAGAAATGTGTCTGGCTTAAAACCGCAAAAAAGAGAAATTATTAAGGCCAAAACAAAAAAACTTTTTTTTTCTACATGTTCTGCAAGATAACAAACCTATTTTATTTAGGGGGGGGGGGGGGGCGGGGGGGGG
>JAQQZZ010005657.1:0-11803 GCA_030265115.1 Mopalia vespertina
CAAAGCATAGTCCCGGTGTATTTATACAGCTGTAATTTGTCTTGCTACGACCGCACAATTTACGACGTTTTAGCGGAGATCAATACATGTAGACATTCAAAATGGCACTAGGTTTATGACAAAGCGGGCTGTACGTAAGGCATGGAGTTAAGCCGGCTTCCGATTTTAATCAAATGCATGGGCTTATAAGTACACAGTAGCCATGTCAGCCCCATCCTGTACGTAACACATACTGAACAACAGTATACTTTCGTTCGATTCTTGGATGTATTTAAAATATTAAAATATAAGTTGGGTGCTGAATACCCAAGAAAGTGAGCTGATTGAAAAACTGAAGACGAATAACATTATGACGAGTACAGCACAACATATAAGGTGTTGAATTGTGCTCGGGACAAAACATTGATCGCAATTACCATCATGGTGTCTATTTATGTGACAAGGATATCAATTAGCTGGAAAGTGATCAGATAACGTACAGATAATACCTCTCCTCTTTAATTTATAGTAGGAAAAGTTGGCCAATTAACAGAATTCTGAAAGCGATTATAAAATCTAACTTTGTTAGACAAGTCCCACCGATCCTGCCAAATAGATAAAATATTGTTTTTAACAGATGAGTACACCTGGGCTGTATTCAGACCGACACCACAGGAACTACTTGGTTGTTGAATCGGCCGTTTGCCCAAACCGTCTGCCATCTCAATGCCATCAATTGACGCATGACCCGGAAACCTTGCAAAACACACATTAATGTTATGCTGACTAAGGGCTGTAACAGAGATTAGCATATCACAAATAACTGACGACGGTCTATGCCAATTGAAATTACGTATTGCCATCAGTGCACTAAAATAATAAAAAACAAAGAATAAAATGACATCTCTAACCCGTGTAGAGACATTAAAATAGAGATCAGTTCAGCATCAGAAATAGAATATTATCTGAAACACGACGGAAAGACGAATACTTCACATCTGGTACGCAAAAAAACAAACCCACCATCCTGTTTTGGGGCATCTGGAAGCATCTGTATAATAGGCAAGTGCTGATTTTATGTGGATTGCATGAAATCTAATACACATAATTTAATTAACGCAACAGGACCAGGCTTGTTGATGCATGTACTTAAAGTGGTAAATATATCAGGGAAAAAAACTTCCAGGGAGGGAACTGGAGAACAGACTGTTGGTGTAGAGATACATCATTCAGTTATGTACAAGATAAAAATGGAACTGAACACGAAACACGTAAACAATTAACTTAAGAAAATAACCTTTCTTGCCACAAATCTTGCAGAAGATTTAAATCTGAAGTATTATATGCGCACTTCAGCCGAATGTTAGGGTTCGTATTTGTCGGCGAATATTAACAGGGTACTCCCCACACATAACCTGTAGAACATGGAGCGGAGTAGAACGCATTCCCCAAATACATAAGTGCAGTGCCGTACATTGTAACGAGTTTAGTTTGACTTTTACGAAGTTCGAGGAGAAAATTAATAATATACTTCAAAACAGTTATCGAATCGTGAAAAAGATAAACGATCTATAAAGTCATAAGACTTTGGCGATCAGCACCCCGGCTGGTAGCTGCTGTGGTACAAAAGTTGAAGGGAGTTGTGCTGGCTGTGGCAGGTTTGGGTCGTTGTCGACTGGTATATATGCCGACAGAAATTCTTGTCTGGAGGGAAGAGTGGCTTGTAGAGGGTAGGTTTGAACGCTGATCGAGATTCTGAGAAGATCATGGGGATCCAGTTACTGACCATGAAACAGTATTAATTGATGGATTTGTGATTCCCACTGGTAATGAAGCTGGCTGATATACCGATGTTTTAAAAGACTCCGGTTGAAATGATGGTGTATCAAGAATCACAGAATATACTGGCGTCAGTTGACTTGTCTCTGAAGTGAGACCTGTAAAAAATTTCTAGAGTATATTAAAAATGTCATATTTTATATGTTATTGTCTACATGTACCGAGTTTTTTTTTATCCATTAAGGATTAGTGCGTTTACTGAACTGTAAAAGTATCAAACTGTGATCTGTCGGGCGAATTCTTTCAAACAGTAACAATATAGACGTTGCGTCTAACAATTTCTATAGACGCACTTAACTAAACCTGTTCTTTGTACTTGCAATGGTGAACTGTCACTTCTTGCAAGCTGTGATTTATTATGTCAGATTAGTATAAATACTTGAGAATTTAATGTGAAAATAAGAAATAAGTAGAAGAGGTAATCCAGGACGGACAGACTGGAATCGTAAAAAGCAACATATACAGCTAAGTGATTGTGTTTGTAAATAGTTTGTATATAATTTTATTTTATGGCAATTTTTTATTATGTTTTGTAATTGGTAGAGGTTTTATAATGTATTTGTATTTCCCTCTTTGACCATTTAAACTATACGGGTTTTACCTAAGGAACATATCCCATATTAAAATAAATACTATTAATTGATATTTGTATCTTTGTTTACTTTTGTGTAACCTCGGATTACAATATACAGGGATATGCAACAGCGAGCTTTAACCTTGAATTGCCGATGAAATCAAGAACTCACTCGCAGAGCGCGGGAACTGGCGAGATGCTTTACCAGTTTGACCATGCACTGTAGCTAGCAATGTTATATCTTTTGAATTGTATAAATGTTTGCTCACAAAATTTCGTCTTATGTGATGATTTGAAGGTACGGTAATTTTGATTATATAACGTTACAAGTTTAGCCTACAGTTTAAAGCAATCAGGTAAGTTTGGGTGCCGTCCAATCATGTAGATTTACAGACACGATGTGTAGTTTGACACCATTGTGTCAGTTATGGTGTCCGTTAGGGCTTCAGTTGACGGAAGCATAATCAAAATTGGACACTTTAATTAATTAATAATGACCACGCTGAGCTCATACTGTCTGCACTCATGTTGGTCATAATAAAGGTGCATTGCAATGGTCACTTGAAATTGCATTTAACAGCTTGTTGAAAATATATTGACTTGAGTAACAATCTGTTTAAAGGTTGAAGGATTTAATAAGATTTATTCACTAAAAAAATCTATAAATATATACATGTGAATTAAAACTGAGATGGCTTGTATGTTATATACTGGTCATGTACTTTTATCACAGTTTTTATTTTTGAGTTAATTAAGATAGAAAATGCTGCTGCCTACGGTTGTGGTATTATCTATTTGAAAACAACGATGTATTGTATAAATTTATCTGAGAGCATTGTGAAGTTTGTGTTATGGTAATCTTTGCATTACGTTTAAAGAACTGTATTTTCCATTGTTCAGAAAAGGTCCAAGGTAAGGGTGTTTGTGTGATTGTGCGCCTTGTGTGTTTTAGTTAGATTTTTTTGTACACATCTTTGCTAAAGATATGGCCCTATTCTTTGGTAGGGGTCGTGTATATGATGATTGATTAAATGACAGATTGTTACACTTTATTATGCCGATTTTATAAGGCAACGGTCTTGGTTTCCAAAGTAACGACTTTGGTATATCTACGCAATGTTTAATATAGTTAATGATTTCAGTTTCAAATTTTCATCTATGGAGAGTGATGGTCACGCTGAGGTGTAGCCGACCTAGACATCTCGAGGAACATATATACTTACCATTTTAGTGCCTCCCCAATGAACTTAAATTTATTTTGATTAAAGTTTATATATTAACAGTTCAAAAGTTTCTAAATATTTGATCATAATCAAAAGTCATCTTTATATTTGATAATTGACGAGTTTTGTATCGGCATGTCACTCACGGCATCTTGAGGTATAATCGAACGTTTTGTGTACATTATTTATTAAGATAATTGTACTTTTTTTAATTTGCTTATACAGAAAGCTCCGTCATTAGGCTATCTAGCCATTCGGTTGACGTGTTGTCAATACTATTACATAGTAGATCCGTATGCATTGGCATTTCGAGAAACTTTATATGATTTAACAACACTGCGTGAACGGGTAGAGCCGAATGCATATAGGCATTCGAAAAAAAAGAGTTAATTTTATATTATAAATAGCTCAAAGTAGACGTTTTGTCTAAACGATGTAATAGTAGGGCCTACATATATTAACAGTCGAGAAAATGAATTGATAATCAGCTCCTGGTGAACAAAATATTAGCAAAATACCGATTTGATAGGTTTTAGATTGATAAACATCAACAAAAGAGCTGTAGCGTTTTGATAACTGCATATGACACCGGAGTTAAAAATGATCATGATTTTTAAGAAAGTGGTTGTTGGGGTTGGTGTGTGTTGTTGTTGGATAAAAACAAATGAACCGTGCAAACCAGACACCAATTTTCGTAAGATTTGGTTGGCCCTGATAAGGGCCTTTGGAAGTGGGTTCTGAAAAGAACCGTCGGAATGACCCCACACGGGTCTTAGGAATACACTCGAAAGGCTCGGATGACATCTTGCCTGCATATCGGGCATCGCTGGTTGAGTTTCCTTGTGCATGTTCCACAGCATACTACATGATGGCACGGTTCAAATGCAATATCTGCCAAGGCTGTTAAACAGAAAAGACATTCAGAGGTTGTGCCCAGAGGTCGCTGGCCTACCTCACAGGCTGTGAGATGGATGGGATGTGGGTTGGTTGCTCGGGGGCTCGCTCATGTGTTTTCAGCTAAGCGTGGACAGTTGTCTGCCTCAGGGTGCTGTGGTATTCGAGTGCGTGGCTGAAATTGACCGGGAATCGGACCCATGGTGGTGTGTTGTCTGGTGCGTTTCCATCGAGTGCTAAGGTTGGTATAGGCGGTGCAGCAGGGTGTAGCGGTATGGTGATGTGTCGAACGGGTTGGCCTAGTTGAAAATCAATGAGCCATCTGTAATCGATCACTTGGGGTTCGTAGTCTTCAGTGTCGTAGCTTCGAGGCTGGCTGTGTATTTGCGCATGTCGCCTCACGTGCAGCGCTCTGAGTCGTCTTATGAGTGCGTTGAACCAACCTCCTCCAAGGCCTGTTGTACCTATGACGTCACTCAAGCTTTCGTCTGCTTCAGTCCTACTGTACAGTGTAAAAGTCTGTCCCTTGATTTCAATGGAGGCCAGCTCAAAGCTGTGCTGTAGCCCTTCATGGTGTTTTTTTTAAATAGTATAGATATAAAAGCGTAGTCTGTTCTTTTTTTTAATTATGATAAGTCTTTCGTGTGTTCTTTGATGGACTACAGAGCGAACCCAGAACATCATGGCGCACACAACATGGCGCAGCGCCATCTGTACTCGCATGGTCAAGGGAGATCACTGAGACTCCATGACGACACAGCCGTCGATGGTTTCAGTGGTGCACTCAGTGACTTGAGTGTGTGTTGCTCGCACACCGGTTTTAACGGGTAAGAGTCGGTTTTGATCGATGGTACGTGTTCGAACCGTGGTTATAAAAGGGAGGGGTCTTGGTGGGTTGAGTTTCATTCCAGACCTGACTACCTCGCTGTTGAGTTGTCTAGCTGCGACTACTTACCTACCTACCTACCCACGGTGTTGTCTTGCGATACCTGCGGTGCCACCTACTGCGCCATCGAAGAGAGCAGCCCTACCGACTTGGAGAAGAAGAAAAAGCCGGCAGATGAGCCAAAGAAGGAGGACGAGCTGGTGTTGGACAAGCCGAGCTGGTGTTGGACAAGCCGACGGCGGTCGAGCTGGGGAAGCCCGAAGAGGAGCGAGCAGTCCACGAGGCTTTGTGTGTAGTGATCGTTGTCGGGCGTTTACCCGATCGTCACATTTACAACGCCATCGACGAACGAGTCACCACGAACCCCAGGGTGATACCCAGAGAGAGGCGGTTACCGAGTCGCTGGAGCCCCCGAGTAAGAGGCGTCGTGTTGGAGTACAAGAGGGTGGTAACGCGGTTGTAGCGGTGTGGATACTCTTCCAGCATCCCTGGAGGCGGATGGGCAAGAGCCACCCCTCGACGCTCTATCCGAGGCCCCGGACATCGCTGCCCTATACCACCAGCACTGGCCCACCATACGTCAACATGTTCACCGTGATGGAGATGTCTAGGACCGCTACAACTACCGTCTCAACGGCGAGCGCGTCCTGGGTCGTTTTGTACGTACCATCTACGACGACCAGACTACGGCGTTTAAATTAAACTTCGCCTACGGCCTGATCCTGCGGCATCGGGAGACCAACCAGGTGCGGTATAATTATCCCAGCCTCAACAACGCCCGGGTGTTACCCACTCCACATTTACTACAGAATAGGGCGGCCTTAACGGCACTTCTAGAAGAGAATACGACCACCAAAACCCACGATGCGATGACCTGGGGTCGTTAACAACGCCCAGGCACAAAATGGGTTGTAGAGTATGTCACCAACCTACTGTTGTATGTCAATAAACTACCGGAGCTTATGATAGGGGCGCCTGCCACTACGAAGTTTCCCGAGTATCTGTTGAAGAATAGAGGCCTGTACGACCTCACCCACGGCTCGAACGGTCCCTACACAGGCAACCTCTGCTTTTGTCAATGTCTGGCGATCCACCTCGATGGAGCCCCATCAAAGTACTGCGACATCCAAGCACAGCGCTACTTCCAGAGGTACTTGACGGATGTTGAGATGGAAGCCAAACACTTTTGTGGGATTCCCCTCAGTCACCTAGACCGTGCGGAGACGTTATTTCACCTCAACATCGCCGTCTACGAACTTACGCTCCAGGATGAGACTCGACACGCGGACTGCATACGTCGATCGCTGGATCAGCACACTTCCACGATGACGCTCAACCTTTATCAACGCCACTTCAGCTCTGTGAAGAACAGGGGGCTCTACGCGCACCAGTACCAGTGCCAGCAGTGCGGTCAGAACTTTCAGTGCTCCTCCACTGTCATAAGAAAACATGCGACGTCTCGATCAAGAAGCGGTACTCTGGCGATGTATTTCACAACACCCATATGATATTTGACGATTTGATGGAGGAAGGGATCTCTCTTCCCGACGACGCTCTGTTTCACGTACCGGCCTGTTTTGACTTTGAAGCATAGCTACAACCCTTAGAGACGGAAGACACCACCACCAGTAAAACCGTATGGCTCGATCGACAAATGCCGATGAGAGTCCGTGTCAACGCCAACGTCTCTGGCTACCAGCACCCGCGATGTTTTGTCTCCGACGGTGACCCCTACGCGTTGATGGTGACATTCATCGAGCACCTCAACAAGATCAGCGCTGCGAGTTACCAACGCATGCTGTTGAAATTTGAGGAGTGTTAGCGGTGTTAGATGCCCGGATTCCAGCCCAGATACCGGGTCAACCTAAAGCTAAACCACCTCCGTATGCTACTGTGTTGAAACCCAAACTTCTGAAGTACCTGACTCAACTCCCCGTCCTAGGGTTCAACACAGGGCGGTATGACTTCAACATGGTGAAGCGTTACATGTACCCCTACCTGGCTCAACGACCGACGTTAAACTATGTGATTAAAAAACAACAGAGTCACATGGCGATCGCCAGAGATACCCTTCTGTTTTTAGACGTCTGCAACTACCTGGCGCCTAATTTCAACTTTGACAAATGGGTCAAAGCTTACGACTGCAAGCTGCTCAAGGGGACATTTTGTTACACCTACGTGGATAATCTGTCCCGCTTAGTGGACACGTGTCTTCCACCCAGAGAGGCGTTTAACAACACGTTGAAAAACACGACACTCTCCAGCGAGGGGTACACGGCGCTACAACACGTTTGGGATCGGACATGCCCGCGTGACACTACGCTCGTTGGTTACCCACACCGCTGAGCAATGGCTAGATTGGCAAGCCTATCTCACCGGCGTCATCATACAACATTAAGGCAACCATACAGAGAAGCGGGTCGGCGATCGACGGTTATCCGTAGATGGATTTTTATGGTGGGTGGGCAGCCTACCATCTTTCAGTTTACAGCCTGTTATTAGCATGCCCACGCGTACAACACCAGACGGGGGAAAACAGCCGAAGACTTACGGGCGGAGGTGCTCGACAACAAAGCTTATATCTGCGCCTTGGGCTACGCTTACATCGATGTATGGGAGTGTGAGTTTTACGCCGAATGTCAACGTGTCCCTGCCTTGGCGACCTTTTTGAAGACCCGGACCAATCCTCTCAACCGCTACCAGACCCGAACACAGCAACATCTTTTAGACGCTGTCCGTGTCAAAGACCTGTTTGAATTTGTGGAGTGCGACCTACACGTACCCAAGCACCTAAGACCCACGTTCGCCGAGTGTCCGCCCATCTTCAATAACACCACGGTCACGCGAGAGGACATCGGGCCCCACATGAAGGCGTATGCGGAGGCGACTGGTATTTTAACCTCCCCCAGACGTATGTTGATCGGGAGTATGTGGGGTAAGGAGATTCTCTTGGCGACACCTCTTCTTCGCTGGCACCTAAACCACGTCTATATCTGCGACGCGAAGACGGCTCGAAAACGTGTTAACTCACCCTACTTTTGCGAGACGTGTGTGATCGACGACGACACCTTTGAAGTGAGTACCGCCAAGAAGACAATCTACCTTTACATATCTGGTGCATGGTCTACCAGTACGGCAAACAACGCATGAGGAACTTCTATTGCGATTTCACGGACAAGTTCTTCGACGCAGTGACTGGGAGTATTGCGAGATGGACACGGATTATGCCTACATAGCGGTAGCACACGCCGATTGGCAATCCCTGGTCAAACCGGAACAGCGTGACGCTTACGAGGCTGAGCGCGAACAATGGCTACCGCGACGTGATCAGCACGATTTCGCCAAGCGAACCCCAGGGTTATTCAAGGAAGACTGGAGCGGAGAGGAGATGTCATCGCTCTGTTCGAAGACCTACTATTGCTCCGGTGCCGGGGGTGATAACTCTCCTCCAACATCACCATGGAGATGTACAGCGACGTCCTACACACCCAGAAGAGTACCTTGGGTACCAACCGCGGCATGCGACTCTTCCCTGGAAAGAACGAGATACGCTCGTACGCCCAACAAAAGGCAGCCTTTACTTATTTCTACGGAAAGCGCAGTCCTAGACGATGGCATCTCTACGACCTACTTAGACATCAAACCGTTACACCACCAGCGCCCTTCTACGACCACCCACCAGCGACCGGCTACCACCACCACTAAAGTCCCCCACCAGCCTTCTTCTACTACCACCAGCGTCCTTCTACCACCACCAACAGAGATACGGCCACCCACCAGCGATCGTTTATCACCAGAGACTTCCTTCTATACCCAACCACGTCAATTCCCAGGACCACCACGAGGGTTGCTCCAACGGTCCTTTTCACGACCAACCAATTCTTACGAATAAGGTATTTTCTGTCATGCAGTACCCATCTAACAGCAGACTCCACACCCAACGCTACCCCCACACATACGCACTAAGCATAGCTTGTGGTCCAAAACGGGGCATCGACCAGGAAAGCACGTCCGATGACATGGTACAACATCACGTCGTTCTCCAGGGGTGGGCCCTTAAACAGGGCCACGATCTACGACAAGGGGACGTCTCGGGATCGATGGGAGGCGTAGTACAGCCAATATTGACCGCACACGGCCGTCGTGTCACTTTGTAACGTTTGCGTATTCCACGTCCAACGGCGTGTCATCTCGGTCAACCACCGCGTGATGACGGGTGACAACGGAGGTAGGCCGTACGAATCGAAATACTCGCCGTGACCCTCACGATCAAAGAACACGGCCACCCAATGTTCACCGGGTCGATCACACGGGTCCGTATTCAAGATATACCCGACTGGTGGGTGTGGATGGGGTGGTCTATGGTCCTGGGGAAACAACCCATGAAACACGGTCGACGTCCGGTGGTCTTCGTCCAACACCCGCTGAAGTTGCGTGGTGTTTATCGTGTGTTCTGGTCTCTGTCTCTGTCTTGAATGGAAGTGTGTGTGTGTGTGTGGTTAAGGTCTGAATGTCACACAGGATCTGGCGGTTACGGTCCACTTCAATCACGTTGTCGAATTCAGCGTGACAAATCACGTTGATCATCTTGGGAAACGGTGTCTGGAACTTCCTCTCCAGGCAGAGATCGCCGTTCTGAACGGCGATCTCAGAACAAGGTGTACCCGCCTTGAAACTCGTGGCGGGAGATGTCGTTCCAGTCGTCTCGGTAGGCTTTTCCCTGACCCGTGAACAAGTTGAAGTACGATCGCACCTACACGTTGTCATTGAAGCGGGGTGTGAGGGGCTGTGATGGAATTTGACGTCCGTTCATGTGCAGCGTCAGGTAGTTCAAGTTCATGTGTTGAAATTGAAATGGGTTTTCGCTATAAGTACCGTCGACGGCTGTGTTGTCGACCATGCCGAGAATGAGACTTTTCGTTGACAGTTGTTTGGCCTTGGGGGACGGCGAAGTACTTGGCGAGCACGCGTCGCATCGGGTATTTGGTCGGGTCTTTTTCCAAGACCTTGACACGGGCGAGCTGGAGCGGTGGGCTGAGTTGTACTTTGCGAATGTGCATGTCGACGTCTTGGAGCACGACTTTGTAATCGGGATGTTCTTGGTTGGTGAGTAAACTGGCGTCTTTGGCCCGGCTGAATTGCACGCGCAGGGTGACGTGGTTGAGGAGATACCGGTCTTGAAACCCAATGTCCGTGTGGAGACGCCCGAGCAGGTCAATCGATCGACTTTTTCCCGTGTGCCTCATGCGGTGGACGAATCCTGGGTTCTCACCGTCGTTGCTGTTGAACTTTCCCGCCTTGTCTTTGTACCAGAGGGCTGTGGCGAGTTGAGAGTCTTTCGCCTCGTGGCCGTATGACAGTAAGGTTTCGATATAAGCCTGGTAAGGGTACATGTTGGTGGAGGCACTCACTTATTTATCGTTTAAGCTGACATAGACCTGCTGCCATAGACTGGTTAGCCACAGGTTGGCGAGGGCGACTTGATCCTCCTCCCCCAACTACGTTCCATCTCCCTTGACGATTTTCGCTATCACGTACAACAAGATATTGGTCAAATCCAGGTACGTGACCGTGTCTGCGTTGGTAATGCGGAACACCACAGGACAGCCATCGCTAATGCTAGCCACGGGGTTGTACGTTTCACACCGATTGCTCACCACACTGCCCTGGGTCGGTCGTGAGGCCCACAAATTAAACTCGCTGTTCATCCCATCACACGTCGGTGGTTGTACAAACGGCATGTTGTTGTTGTTGTTTGAGTAGAAGATATCGGGTTGAATACGTCGGGGTGGTGGTCTCGTCGAAGGAAGCCGGACCGCGTGGACCGACCTTTTATACCCCGCCGAGCCCGAGATCGACCCGGTGCGCGTTGAGGGCGTTGAGGGCGTTGAGGGTGTAGAGGGCGCTGTCCTGGTGGAAACCCCTGAAGTTTGGCTTGGGTGATGAGCTGTTGAGCGGCTTCCGTCGCCCGGCGTTTCATGGCATGTTTGACAGGAACGCACTGGACCACATCCTGTACGGCGTTCAGACCACTGTTTAACGCCTGTCGACCGATCGCTTTGGCGCCTTGCGAGGCTAGAGGTTTGATCACTTTGAACACACTGCTTAAGATATTCACCAGTCCATGGCCCCGTTGGTGAAAACCACCTCTGAAGACGTTTAACCCACCACCACCGCATTGTCGCGTGTAGTAGTTGAGGTACGCTTGTTGTCAAGCTGTCATCGTGTGAAACGTGCCGACCGCTTCCGTCGAAAGTGTAGTGTTACGATGACCTTACCACGGGAGAATGGAACCGAGCGCCATAGTCGTCTCTTATATCGATTTCTACCATGGTGAACTCTTTCTTCTGCACGGGGAGGTATTGAATATGTTGAAATTCCCGACTCACTTGAACGCCGTTGTTGCGA
>JAQQZZ010005668.1:0-10554 GCA_030265115.1 Mopalia vespertina
ACTCGATCCCGTGAACGGTACATCGAAGTAGGCTCCGAAAGCGCACTCGCTAACCACTAAGCCACGGCCGCGGGCCCCTCGACCCATTGGACGAGTTGGTCAGAAGGCATGTGCAGCATAGGGAGTGCCAGTTAGGGGGTAGCTTGGCCTACTGAGCAGACTTCATATGTTTGACAAAAACACGCCCAATGTGTCGTTTGGAACAAGCTAGCCAAGTAACACATTCACAGTTCGCTGATTGAAAGGGTAGCAGCGTTTGTAATCCCTCTACATACTGATTCCGGGTTTAATGTACACATTCTTGCTAAATAAAGAACAGAACCATTTACACAGACTGTCATTCGCCGATTTGAAAGTTTAAACATGCATTTGACGAAGTCTAGCAAAGTAGAAATAGGGACAATGTAATAAATTCACATTATGCCCATAAGAACGCTTGAAATTTGTCAACAATCCAAACAAAAGTCAATGAAAAAACATGAACAGAAGCAAAACAGAGAAGGGAAAACACCCAAACAAACACAAAAAAACACAAAGAAAATACTTTTTTTTTTAACTCAACAATTCCTCACCAGATCAGAATCCACACCTTTGTTTTGAATCCGAGACAAATCTTGGTTAACTGGTAAACAATTTTGTTCTTCAACTAAATTACTCAAAAGATTCTTAGTGGGCTCATCGGGTGAAACATATGTCTGATCTTGGATCCTGAAATCACCAGTCTCAACACAATTCTGAAAACTATCCGCATTTTCAGTTCCGACTATATTTTCTAGAGGTAAAGACCTGCTGACATAAGTTGAATCTGGCATGTCTTGCAATTTGGTTTCTGGTAGCTTGTGATCTTGTTTAATAATACTTGTACTATCAGGTTTAACTGATTCAGTAAGCAGTGTATTCGATATTCCGGAGGATGTGTTAAAAGCAGAATTGATAACAAGCTGAATTTGCTTTGCAATATTATTGGGAAAGTTGGCCATGTTAGTTTGTTGGAAATTCTCAGTAACTGAGGCATCCATGTACTGTACCTTCAGGGTTACCGGGTGGGTATCAGATAGGTTTAGTCCATATTCATGAAAATCTGGTGCCTTTTCACACACATAGGCCCCAGAACCAAAATCAGCACTGAAAGTCCCCATGATAACTGATCCAATACCTTGGGAAATAGAATTGTCACTGCCAGAGCCTCTATGCCCATCCCCTCCTGAAGTATGTCCGTTGTCAAAAACTTTATTTTTCTGACCATCAGACTGAGCCCAACCGTTTTGAGCAGTATTCCCACTTGAATTTGTTTCACCTGATTTAAGACTCCCTGCAAAAGGTTCAGTCTTGTCACCAGTAGTTCCACACTTTAGGTTGACATCTTCATCACCAAAACAACAAGTATCTTTGGGTGTTCCAAGCAATCTCAGACTGGTATTTTCCAGAGACAAAGTACATACCGGTTGGTCAGAAAGCTTTTCTGTGTCCCGGTCAGTTGTTCTGTCGTCAATATGAAGTTCTGCTTCAGATGAAAGAAAAGGACTTGTGGAAAAGGATTCTGTTCCCAAACTGCGCAATCTTTTCAGTTGTCTCGACCCTGAACCTTTACACTTTTTGGGTTTGATATCTTCGTATGATCGTACAGGTTTCCTAATGCTTTTAGTAGATTTCTGTTGGGCTTGGTTTCCTAAATGCAAAAGCCTGTTGTATTTAGCAGACAGACCACCTTCAGTCAAAGCAGAATGTTCGGGAGGTTCAGCACATGGTATAAAGGGGCAAGTGTGTTCTTCTGTAGCTATCTTAATAGAATCTAAATGCTGTCCTAGTTGCGATTCATAAAATGAAGCAGTGGGATCTATTTTTTTGTTTTTATTCAACGCAAATTTCGAGGAACCACTATCAAATATAGACTTTAAAATATGAGGTTCTTGGAATACATGCATGTTTGGTATTGGTGGCTCTGCAACATGTTGCAGCCACATATCCATATTTCTGGATCGCTGCTGAGCTGAATTCGAAGATTGCTGATTCAAGGCTGAACAGGAAAGATTTGCAACACTTACATTTCTAACTGAGGGCTGTACATCAGTATGGGTTTCAGCAGATTTGTTCTCAAAATCTTTTTTAATTTCTAAAATACTTCTGCGTAGCACATCTCTCACTACATCAGCTGCAATCGATCTTACTTCATTTTCTCTAAACTTTAAATTCTTAGCTGAAGTAGTTGGCATCTTATGAAATCCTGGTGCAGGCTGACTTGTGCTTGGGCACATGTCAGCATTTGAAGTATTAATTGGCTCTGTTCTTGATACTGATCTCTCCTTGAAGTTGTAAAGTTCATCTGAAGAACTTTCTGGAAGTGTGGAAGAACTTCTTTGGTAAACTGGATTGCTCATTATTTTAAATGATGATTCTCTACCAGGATCCGATGAAATATCACTTAATGAGGAGTCACTTGAACCTGGATAGAAATTTCCACAGATTCTTGAAATCTCCGCAAGATCTCTTTCTATGGTCAACAGTCTTGTTTTAGAATCCCTTTTGTACAACTGCAGGTTAGTTTCATCCAAAGCGGCAGCATCAACTACTTTTTCTACTTCATGCATGAAGTCAGGAGATATTTGCGACACGTTTTCAAGAGAAACGTCTGTGTCAGCTTGTACCAAGTTTCTACCAGGTGTAACTGGTCGGAGGCGTTCCTGTTGAGAAATAGATGTATCATCATCCGTAGCATTTGCTTGTTCAGCAAACACTGGAATACTATCTGTACTTTGATAGTTTCTACCAGGTGTAATTGGTCGGAGGCGTTCCTGTTGAGAAATAGATGTATCATCATCCGTAGTATTTACTTGTTCAGCAAAAAAAGGAATACTATCTGTACTTAAAGTCAAATTAGGACCAAGCTGTGAACCATGGTGTACAAATTTGTCCGGTTCAATGTTCACATCTGAAAGAGAATCTGTAAATATGTCTCTGTATGACATTCCAGAAGATACACTTCCAGCATCATCTGCATAATGGAGAGCCTCTTCAATAGTTGTAGCCACATTTTCCAACAGTTCAGATTGATGAAGAAAGTTTTCATGGTTTAAAATTGGTTGACTTTGTGGAACATGACTTGGTTCAGGGGTAAACGGCAGTTGGAATGGAGAATTTGAATGGAATGGATACTGATCCGAGTGATGTGAAGTCATGGGAATAGGAAATATTTCTTCGGTTTCCTCTGTAGTCCAGCTGTCAGATGACATGCCTGCATTTACTACATTAGAAATTTGAGCATGGGTTACATGTTCATGGGAAATATTTGATGTGTCTGAAGAAGAGCTGTCCTCTAAATCTGTTTGAGCGTCGAAGACATTAGTGCCATTGTCTTGGAAAAGGTCCATTTGGGGAATGTCCGTGTCTCCTTGATTCCCAGCTATATCGAACCAGCCATCCATGTCATCTTCATCGTCCTCCCCAGAAGAGCTTTCGCCGTCTCCATCCCGAAAACCATTTCTTCTGAGGTTCCACTGTGCATCAGATGGCAATAGAGCAGACTTGACAAGTGGTTCACTATGAGAATAAGCATGGTTATCCTGGGCAAGACGGAACTTCTCTTGTACAGCATAGTCTGTTTGATCACTTTGTACCTGACCAAATAAGTCTCGTCTATCAATTAACCTGTCTGGCGAGTGGTCAATAGCAGCTGAAGGTGCAAGACTTATGGAATATTCGCGTTGAAGGATCTCAGATGTTCCCAAATGACCAACAAATGAGAGATTGCTATTATCTGATAGAATGGCAGACCTTGTTTCTCGCTGTACAGGGTTAAAAGGCGTGCTTTGTGATACAGAATAAGTATTGTCTGTAAACTTTTCTGTGATGCTCCTCTGATATGTGAGGTTTGCTTCAGGTCTAGTTGCTGGTTGATCTCTGTCTTCAAAAGCTGTATTCAACAGTTCTTCAGATCTGACACCGCGATCACTAGTGCTGGGCTGTTCTGAATTCTCTTCATCAGATGTTATGATTTTTCGTTGTAGACCTTGCTTTATGTCTTTTGAGTCATTTGGGTCATAGCTTGGTAAATTCTGCGATGAATCAGTTACTAAATCTGAAGCTACAGTGGAAGTAGAAATTGTGGAAGCAAGTGAATCCGTTTCAAACGAACCTGAAAAAACAGATTCCTGTGTCTCGTCATCAACATCTTTCAATCTTTCCTCCCCTCGATTCTCTGGAGAAGGAGTATTAAAATCTGACCAAGAAGGTGACAGTACACTGTTTCCTACAATTGGGTCCTCCAAATGTCCTTGAAGCTGCTCTCCTGTAGTGACACAAGTATCAGTGTTAGTGTTCATGGTCGACTGATCAATAGTTTCCTCCATAAAAGAAGGGTCTTTCTTTGAGAAGGAATTCACATCAAGTTTTTGAAGTTGTTTCTCTTTCAACATCTGAGAAGGAGATTCGTATCCTGAAAGACTGTCCTTGGTCCTCAAATCCGATGCTTTTGAACATCCACTATTTTTACTCGTTGAGGAAAAGCCTGTCTTATTAATCTTTTTTTCGTGAATATTTTCAACACTGTTTGATACATCATCTAGCTTTATTTTCAAGCTTGACTTACATGGCAGACTTTGGGAACTGTCTTTCTTTACTGAAGACCTTGTAAGCGATCCAGATAATTCCTTATTTATAGGTCCAAATTTCTGTTGACATGGAATTCCTCTTTCACTCAAACTGTCATGTAAACTTTGATTTTGAACTTTTTGGGTGTTAATCTGTAAGCTATCAACATGTCTTTCATGATATACTGAAGGAATAGATCCATCTACTGTGCTTTCTAGTTCTTCTTCCGATGTCAAATCTTCACAAAACGGGCTTGTACTTTGCAAAACAAACTCAGTCGCATTTGAACACCCTGCCTCTTGATTGTACATTTCAACTTGGTTACCACGCGTTGGAATTTCAATGACTTTTTCACAAATTTGTTCACTGCCTGATTCCAATTTATCTTGTTTGGATACTTGAAACAGTTCCTGTGGTGTCTTACTAGGTGTTGCATCTATTGTTTCCTCTTTTACAATATTAATTATGCAGTTAAGTTTATCTTCTGTTGAATGTGTTATAGCAGAATCCAATTGTTCTTCAGCTTCTTCAGCTTCAGTGCTGGACTGTGAACTGTGTAGTATCTTTATTTCACTGTCCACAGTAACATGTTTCCCTGGTGTTGGCCATACTACGAGAGACGGATCTGTTTCTGAATACGATCTTTCCTTTTTAAGTGTCTCATTCTGTGATCCTAACTTTTCAGACAATGAAATATCAATTTTTGAATCTTCGTCCTTTTTTGATAAATCTCCACCCAATGATTCAATTTTGGATTCCATTAATTTTTCATCCAATGAATCAAGTTTGTCAACACTTACTCTTTTTACAGATGTCTGACCGCCTTCTTCGGAATTTGAAGTCAAGGAATAAATCATTGATTCTTCAGTCTGTGAATCAGAGATATCTACAACTGATCCTTCCAGTTCTGATTCAAGGTTTTCTGTCATTGATTCTTCCGTCTGCGAATCAGAGATATCTACAACTGATCTTTCCAGTTCTAAATCAAGCCTTTCTGCCAAGGATTCTTTAGTTTGTGAATCAGTCTTTTCTACACCTGATCCTTCCTGTTCTGAATCATGCTGTTCTTTCAGTGATTCTTGAGTCTGTGAATCAGCCTTATCTACACCCGATCGTTCCAGGTCTGGATCAAGCTTTTCTCTCATTGATTCTTCAGCATATGAATCAGACTTATCTACAACTGATCCCTCCAGCTCTGAATCAAGCTTTTCAATAGAATCACTCCATTTCTTCTGTTCTGATTCCATGATCAGTGTATCACATTCACCTCTTATAGGTCGTCCATTCTCTGAGATTAGCTTTTCCTTAATTTCCAAATTGGTACAGTTTGTTGTCTTTTCTGTGTCATTCGCCTGGTTGAATATCTGTTCTTCCACTTGGACACTGCAATTCAATGTAGATCTTGTCCCTGCTTTTGGTTTTTCTTTTTCAACACGGCTTTCATTTAGTTTTTTACTTCCATTTGTCAATTCACTTCCAGATCTGCTTGAATAATAGTTTAAGTCTTTATTTGAATCGTCATTTCTGGACTCTGTATTCACTTCTTTCGGTACTGCTTCTGTTACATGTGTTATTTTGTTGTTCTCAGCGTCTGACTCCATCATGTTATCAAGAGAAACATTGACTGGATCATTCTCAGGACAGCTTTTTGAGCTTTCAACTTCTGAACTTTGAATCCTTTCACAGAGTGAAAAGTCTTCAACATTCCTTTGATCTTCTTCCGAGGACATTCCAAAGCAATCTGAATTGGAAGCTGAAATTGGTGGTAATTTTTTAAATGTTAGGTGGTGTTGAAACATGCTAAAAGCAAGCTTAACACTTTCATAAATGTCGCTTTTATCAGGAACACTTTTACTAAAGTTTAGAAAACTTTCAAAAAGACTACTGATGGATGTTACTGAAACCTTTTCGGTTGAGTTTTCTTGACTTTGTTTACCACTGTCTTGCATATTTACAATGCCCACTACATTTCCTTCTGATAGCTTTAATTCATGGTTCGATTGTACACCTGAAAGTTCGTGAAGGACAGATGAAATAGTTAATAGTGAATCATGCTGTGTAAGGATCATTTTGCTGGACGAGCAACGCTGCAGGAGAACTTGGCTGGGCAGCTGTTTATCCATAGAAAGCCCTTTTAAAAGAACATCAGCAACATCTAACAAAGTTGGAAATTCTAGGTCTCCAGTTGAATTCAAATCACTGCCAGAAAATGAGTTTTCAAGAGAATCATCTGAAAGACAGTCAGTTCCTAGGCAATCTACATTAAGCAAGACCCTTGGGAGCTTTGTGAAGTCTTTATCTTTAACAAGGTAGCTTTCTAACCAGTTTGAAACAGAAGGATTTACCAATCCACTTGCTTGAGGATCATCACTTGTTATGCACGAAGTAGCATTTTGAACTGAAGGGTGGCCAAATTCAATGCTTCCTTTTCCTAACAACTCTTCACTAGTTGATGACTTACTATCATCAGTGAATACATGTTCTGATCCAAGGTTAGTTTCTCTGACCATGTTATTACTGGTTGATACTGGGATATCAGTATTGGATGGAGAAACATCTTCAACTGATTCTATGTAGTTGGTCAAAGACCCAGACTCAAAAGTTCCAACCATAACATTGGTATTAAAATGAACCTTTTTCTCTTCCATTGTAGTTTGTGACCCACTCTTCAAAGTTGAAGATTTATGATCAGTATAACCTGGCAAGTATACAGGTAGAGACTTTTGTATTCCCCATGCTGTTCTTATTAAGCTTAATTCAGGGAGCTTTATTTCTTCGACTGTATCTTTGACATCATCCAATACAAAACTGGAAGTTGCTTTCGCTGTTCTTGATGAATAAAAACCAGGACATAAGTCAGTCGGAAGTACCCCTTCTGTATTGCCCAATCTTAGATCAGTGGATATCACTTTTTTATCAGTGTCTGGGAAATGTTTTTCTTCTTGAGAGGAGTGTTCCTCTAGTATTGATTGTGAAGAGGTCAAAGTCTGAGTGGAACCCTGGTCCTGGTCAGATCTGTTTCTCAAAGCTCTAAAAGATTTGGCCCTGTCAATCATCTCACTAAGGGACAGGTTTCGTCCAAATCTTTCATTATCAAATGACACATTTGTACCCTGTTCTGTGGAACAGGAAGTAGGTGCCTCAGTAGATTTGTCATCATCCAAACTAGCTTTTCCATTGGCTCTTTTCTTCTCGGAACTTTTATCTCCATTCGGTGTCGATTCATTTTCATCTTCAGTAATGGTGGCATGTACTGCAATAGACAACTTCGCTTGACTTTGGCCGTCAAGACTTTCTGTAGACCTTAACTTTTTTATCTGGGTGCCTTCAGTTTGAATAGAGTTTTGAGATAATAGTGGAAAACATTTACTTTTTTCTCTGGAAATTGTGTCATTTCTGGAGGTGGGTAGACTTCCACTTGATCTTACAATAAACATTTCCCCTTCAGAGGGCTGACTGGGGAGTGCAAAAGAACCATGTTCATTCAAATTTGATGTTGAATTATTATGTAGGGGGTCAGTTTTAAGTTTTTCTTTAGTATCTTTATCAACTGTTACAGACAGGTTTTCATCACTCCGTGCCTCAGACTTACTAATATTTGCAGATGAGCTTTCGTCATTTTGGTTGTCTGAACTCATCTCTATATGACGAATCCCATCAATATTTGTCCCAGAGCTGTACGTGGCCGTTGTTGGATTGGGCAAAACTGGGAACAAAAAAGGTTTTGGTATTGGACCAGCCAAAAGAGTACCCAGTTTGGAATTGAATGTTTTGGGTAAATTTTTGAAAAGGGAATGGTCTGTTAATTCTTCGGAACTTGTTGCCATTGATGTATCACCACTGGTTAGTCCATCCATGAACCTAAGATGGCCAAAGTCTTCTTCCATTGCCAGTCTTGCTTCTGCTGCAATTTCAGATAAGGAGGCATCATCATTTACAACACTGACTGGGTCGTCTTCGTTTCTTTCTGTATTTGGGAAGAGAGACAGTCGAGTATAGGCTGAACCAGATCTATGAATCTGAATATCAAACTCTGCCTTCTTCTCTGCCACATCTAATTCACTTTCAATGTTTGATGTTATCTTGTAACTTTTAGGATGTTCCTCGGGCTGATTGGAGGCAGTATCCTGGTTACTAGTAAAGTTCTTTTTTTCATCATTATTCAAAAACCTACCTTCGTAATCATTTTTTACAATGGCTCTTGGGCCAATGCCAGTTTCAGAGTTTAGTGCTTCAGTTTTGTTCAAGGTGGATAGACATTCTGGCTGTAAATTTAATTTATTAACAACTGTGGATCCGGATTCTGTTGGTTTTTCAGAAGATTTTTCTAAAAATGATCTGGATTGAGAAAGTTTTATAATTCGGGGATCTTTAGAGAGTGGGTCTGCATCAGAATCACTCCATGCGCGTTCGTCAAGAATGCATGGCTCGCTATTACTAAACAAATCAGAAGAGCTGGAACTTTTGAAAGCATGAACACCTTTATGAGTGTCATGCTGACTCATATTATTTAGAGGTACCGCATTCATGTTGAATTCATCTGTTAAATCAGTTACAGAACGATCAGTATGGATTGTACTCACTTTATGCACTACAGCTCCCTGAGCAAAGGAACCAGAAACATTGGAGGGATGACCTTGGGGAGTAACTCTGTCATCTGATAATGATGATGATGAAACATTTGGGGAGCTTTCCTCCTTGTCTCCATGACCAGAATCATGGGAGCTCAATGGAGAAGATTTTAAAGACTTGCTCAAGGAATCATCTGAAACATGAAATGAACAAAAGATTTTTACCAAAATTCTAAAGTAATAAGCAGTTGAGCCGCAAAATATATGATGTAGCTTAAACCGTTTGAAATAAAGTGTCAACAAACCAGAGCCCTGACATGAAATAAGCCTAAATACATGTAGCTATCTTATAGATGCATGGACCTATTTCTATATCATAACTACAGTCTGCACAAGTGCCAGCTTTCCACACGATTGATCGTTTACATTGAGTGATTCACCTCTTGAGCAATGTGTGGATTGTTCAGTAACAAGGCATGCTGTATCATTTACAATGCCAAGTAAAGTTACAGGTTGTAGATCGGCTTTTGGTATTTGCTTAACACAAAAACCGAGGTGTCATTTTAATTTTTGTCAAGTGGCACAAAAATTCCCAAGAAACTGCCCTTTTAAATAGCTGCAAGTGTCTGTCTCATTGGAAACAACACATAAATGGTGTCAACATCGCTTGAAGATCGTCCGAAGATTGTGGCCTACAAGCCAAACATACATGTAAGATGGAGTCTAGGCATGACAGGATCTTCAACTTCAGGGAAGTAAACACTTGTGAGTTCTTTAAATGAACAAGATAAAGTGCTACATAATCAGTTAAGTAATTAGAAAGAATATACTTCTGATTAATTATCAAAGTATTACACAAGTAGTGTAATTCCAAAAAACGATAACTTTTGTTTTCAGCTAGTCCTCATTTCTACTAAACTATGTACCCTAAATCACCTCAAATTCGTCCATATATACTATTTTAGAAGCTATTTAAAAGACTTGGAAATTGTGTCTAAGAAGCAGAAGATGAATTTTTCAATTTGAAAGCATCAAAATTTCTCAGAAAACATAAATTTGTTTGATTACATTCTGTAATATTGTAAATATTGGTCATAAACGAAATTTGAGTTGATTTAGGGTATAGCATTTGTCTGGGATATTTGAAAAGCTTACTAAGATAGTTAAGTGAAGTAAGGGTGTGTGATTCATCACTTTGACATCAACTTACCTGGGCCCTGACTACAAGATGAAGTGGACCAGGAGCCTCCTAGTTTTGACTCCGAGAAAGACATCTTTTACCTTATTGTCGTGGCTCTCAATCAAGACATTTCTGAAGAAAAGAAAAAAAAATGTTTTAATATTGATAGAAAAAAACATACATTGTCATTTCAACATGCATGGGTGACTGAATAGA
>JAQQZZ010005679.1:0-11803 GCA_030265115.1 Mopalia vespertina
CACTTTTTGCTAAATTGATAGTCAGGGAGGCATGACTGAGTCTCTTAAACAACTCCTCCATGATTTCCATGTGCTCTTGTCCACGGCTGGCTAAATATGATGACATCATCAATGTACACCTTGCAATTCTTTATGCCCCCAATAATACTGTTAACAAAGCATGTATTATGACAGTGCATAGAATATTCAAATGGATAAGTATTATGTCAGTGTGTACAAACACGCAACATTCAAATGTATAATCATTATGTCAGTGTGTACATACATACTGCCCTCGTACAGAGGACAAACGTAGGGAGAATACGATACAATATCATGGGTGAGTTGGGTCTAAAGTACCACTGACCATATGTTTGTTGTTTTGTTTTATTGGGGTTTAACGCCGCTGACGATATTTTTGTTGTCTTGTTTTATTGGGGTTTAACGCCGCTGACGATATTTTTGTTGTTTTGTTTTATTGGGGTTTAACGCCGCTGACGATATATCCTTAGTGGTTATTCATACACCAAATATTCGGAGTAAAACAAACATATGCCGTTGCATAGACAACACTCAACGTGTCGTGTTATCGGCCATTGTACAGACAACACCCAACGTGTCGTGTTATCGGCCATTGTGTAGACAACACTCAACGTATCGTGTTATCTGTGATTGCATAGACAACATACAACGTGCCGTGTTATCGGAAATTTCATGTATTTCAGAATTAATTACCAAACTTCTCAGCGGATTAAGCGATGTTTCGGTACAATTAGCATCGTAGCCATGTGTATCAGTACGTGTACCGAAAAGTTGCTTTTCTAGACCATACCTGTAAACAAATCATTAGTTTAATTGGGCTTATAAATGCATCTAAAGGAGAGTATGAAATGTGAATAGCTATTAGGATGTTTGAGGCGGCCCCAGGACGGTCATCTTCCCATTGCAAGGGTCAAAATGTGTAAGACGAGACTTTCACAATACTATCCCTTGCTGCAATTCGAGGCAAAACGTGGCAAAAATTTAATTGGGACTATTGCAGAAACAAGCAGCCAATCAGAAAGTCGCTTACACATCAAAGTCGGCAACAAACAAGCGTGGCCACTGTCAATTAAGGCGTCTGTGATGATGTCAGGACTCGTTACTTGTCATCCTGTGTTTAGACCGCCTCTTTTTTATTCTAAGAAAACTCCAATCTGATTGGGTGCGATAAAGAAAAGTCATCCGAAAGTTGCTGTTGTATACTCTAGTTAACTCAGGTTTTTCAATATATTAAGGCAAGGTAGTGAAGGAAGAGAGGCTTAATGCGACAATCTTCTTTTCCGCCTTGTCTCGAGAGCTGAAGGACGGTAGGAGATCATAAGATAAATGGAATCATAATTATGGTAGAACTTCAATCACGGTTACCTCTTCATTGTCATGGGCTTTTCTGTAGATCATCATCTTTTATGGACAACATGTTATTTCTCTTAAACAATTACAGCGTTTACAACATAAACGTTAAAGCCCCTTTACCCAAATAAGTGGTTTTCTAAAGAGTCCATGAAAACCAGGAACGCTTTTCTTTCACCTTCCTTCAGTGTGGTTGTTTGGTTAAAATGGGAATACGTGTCTGTCTACAGTGACAATCGTCGGCCTGAAGTTATGTTATTAAAGTAGATAACGAAATGTGGTATTCCTCGTCATCAAATCACTTAGGTATAAACCAACCAAAACAAAAACATATCGTCAAAAAGGGCTACCAGCAATGGAAACACGTCCTTCTGATGATATTGAATATGTCGCATAAAAAAACGACACCGTGGAAGAAATCCACTTATATCAACTCTCGCTGTTATTCAAAATGCCTCGAAAAATTTACATATTCACACTGTGTCATCCTTAACTATAGATTGTCTATTTATATTACAAACATTCAAATATTTCATTTTTTGTGTCTGTAACCTAAAAAGAAACAAGGAATATTACTGATCAAACTGGCTATGCTGCGATCATTGTAAAATACAATTCAACACAAAGGAATTGGTATGTATACAAATAATTGATACCTTAATGCATGACAATATCAAATGACATTTCCGCCGTGACCTTTGTGCCTGAATGGAAATGTAAGGGATTAAGTTGTCAGCCGATTGTCAGGAATTACGATGTTTTCAATCTGGGCTTTAATTGTCATCCGATTGTCAGGAATTACAATGTTTTCAATCTGGGCTTTATTCGTTTAATTCCCACGCTTTCAATTTCTATTGTGCACCTTTATGCACCATATATATGAGCGAAAGCACGGGCTAGCCGCATAGACGGTGATTTGATGTATGACTGCTTTCAATATCAAAATGCCCAAATTACTACAGCACACATAGGTATACAAGTTAGGTACATCGTTCAAGGAGCACTATCTTACTATAACCTTTAATACTACAATGTAGTTATTCTTACTGGAAACCTCGTGTTATTCTGATCCCGTTGCCATCCATCACGCTATATAATATAAACGTGGACATGACGACATGATGTCATGACTGGTTCGTGTATCAAGTATACACTTTATAACAGTCATATTTATCACAAATCCTAATGTTAAGATGAACCAATTAGTTTGCGTATGCCGCGACAAAATGTTTCTCTCTGTTGATGGACGAGTCTTTATAGTTTATCCGGCTCTTCTTGTGACAGCTTGTGCAGACAACAGTCTATGTAGCGTGCTATCGGCCATTTGATGAATTTCTGTATTATCAAACTGTATACCAGAGATTGGTTATGAAGCGGATACTAAGTTGTGAATGTCTGCAAAGATGTTATAGTCGGCGCCACAGTCGTGTGAGAGCCACTGATCATTGGAATAAATATTAAAGTATAAAGCTATTTACCATAAAACGTTTCTACATTAAAGAACCAAACTTAACAAAAAGCGCAGATTCTAATGTTCTGTTATTTTGAGAAGTCACGCTACATTCAAGATAACTTTTGAAAAATAATGGAAAGACATGGTTTTTATTGGTCTTAAGCTTGTTTATTATCGGGGAAATTAAACAGACGAGTTTATGTTTTGTCCAACACGATTTGTCACAAAGGTACTTAATCATTGTAAGCTATAAGACAGATTATTAAAGCCGAATTACACCCTTTTTTCAGTTTTCAAAGACTTCGTGCATCAAAACAGTTGGATTGTCTGAAAATATCCCTAACAGTAGCTGTTTCGTGAAATTGTCACAACAAAAACTAGAAAGTAGCAGAATGTTTCAACCAATAATTTATAATGCTTTTATTTAGTAGGAAAAATCTGGGAATATATATCTGTATATGTCATTTTAAATCTAGGACATACATACAGCCTATATGTAGACCCTACCTATATATTTTGAATAAACATACATGTTGTTATTAATATTAAAAGGAGTATATTAGTTTACTTATTAAGTGTATTATACCATGAGGATTAACATCAACAACAACAAAAAATAGAAGAAAAAAACAAAATACTAATCCTGGCTTAAGAGCTCCAACTAAATAAAAAAAAATGCTTAAATTCAATATGAGCATACGCGTTCACGACATTCCCAAAACATCCATTGATGTTAAACATTAGCAAGAAAGGGTTTAAGCAACATTAAAAAAGGTTTAGCGACTGCTTTAAAATCCCAGATAACGGGTTTTAAATACTGTCCTCGAATCTCCGGTTAAGACATTTAATGTGGAATAAAGCCACAATAAATCAAGCAATAATCACCGGACCAGTTCGCCACGTTTTTAAACACCCGCTCATCTTAAACTTCTGCTATGCGGGATATCCCATCATCTGATCACACGTACAACTATAAACGCGTATAGACACCATGCGATATAAGACTGAATGTATATGTTATGGCTAAACTTCATATACATACACCAAGTATTAAACATTTTTGTACAATCTGCTATACAGTCTACCACACCCTGAGATCAATTGTCTTTAGTGGATCCATATGATACGAAATACCTGTCTAATGTACTAAGGTTTACACAACCATGTGCTACGCTCGGCTCGCCAAGATGAGTTGTTCGTACATACGACAGTATGGTATTGGAATCGTTTGCTAATGACATCAACTTATTGAATGGTTTACTGTATTCATAGATCCTCAATCACTCCGGATGTGACCCTTGCTTTCCCGTTTAACCTGTTATACATTCATCTAGAAAGGGTTTTTATCGGTAGACAATTTTAAACACGTAAAACCATTGGAGTGTGATACGCATATAATCACAGCTACAAAACAACACACTGTAGTTCTGTTAACGAGGCTATACCCTTATGTTAGAAATCAAATATTGTTCTTTTTTCTTTTGAACAGGCAGGAAACACTCATGTGAAAATTAATTTTGAAAGAAACCCAGTCCAAAATATTTATCTTTACACAGTTAAAATGAGTCTCGTCCAAAGGCACAGCTAGGGGCATTGTGATATCAGTTTATGTTCATTCTAAACAACGTTTTGCAGAAATGTACGTTATTAACAAAAGTTTTAAACAAAAATAACAATGTAGTAATTTCTCTTTTCTATGTAGTATTTATAATCGTTGTTTGATACATGCAAGCATATTTTTATTAGAAAACTGAAAAAACTTCACATACTATTTTTTTTTAAGAATTATAAAAAAAAATTGGAATTCAAGATGTCAGTATCTTAACATTTGTAAAACGATGCCTACTGTCTTACAGAGTGTTAGTCTGCTTCTAACACATCAACATTTCTGATATATTCTGTAGGATGTAACCCCAATGTTCAAATTAATAAGAATTGTGAAAACCTACATGTACGTACAATACACGTTCTGTAACAATACATCTTTGTCATATCGATTCAACTTTAACTGTCTAATAGTATCACCGGCAATACAAACAATGCAAACCAACCGAAAGTTGATCAGTTGATCAGCTTCTGTATGATTTGATGTTTAACTTTCACAAGACACAACATATACTTGTGCGCCCTGTAATGTTATTAAGCTTGTTTGCTTTTAGCTACTTTGAGTCGTGATAAAACCGCTTAACCAGACCAAAGTTAGGGAAGTCACTAAAGGCTTTAAACTTCACAAGAGACAGACAATGCTGCCTGTGTCTGAGAACTACCCACTAATACACCTTCAGCCTTGTGGGAAGCCATTTGGTATTCCGGTCTCGACCTGCAAGTCAGCTAAAGGACTATTTGGTTCCAGCGGGACTTTGGAACAGAAACAAAGCGTCCGATGACTTCTGGTACACAACTATCCCAATGTCAATGTAAAGATGTTCTGGTCGATTCATCGCCGATTCTCTCCTGTCATTACTTCTACATACTCCGGACAATTGGAGTCCATTAGACCAATATTTTATTCCCACAATTGATTTACTGGAATTTCCATTATTTCTCTTCTGTCATAATATCAAGGTTCAATGTAAGCAGTTAAATAACTCTGGGTGAAGTTATATATGGCTTTAGCACGTGAATAAGGGGTATGGTATCAAGGATGGTTCAAATGGAGGCTTATACGACGGAAGATTATGTGGTAGTTGGTCAAAAATGATGCCTCCATTGCATAATTATAAAAGATGTTAGTGCGAGACAAGAACGAGTGCCGTATCACATTAAGTGATATTTTCGCTCTGTTTGGATGTTTTCAGTTCAAATTGAAAAGGACATTTGGTTATCAGACGGAAGCTTGTTGTACATATCTGGAATCATACAAATGACAAAAACAGTATTTCACCTAAGAAAATGTTATATGTTATAACTGACGCTTCTCATCTGTCCAACCCACAATTGAGATGACACAATTGCTCAAATATTCGCATATGTAGTCTGGCACATACTGTTCTGACCTCTTAGAAGCCATACAAGCCATATATATGGTCATAGCAGTTTACCTCATTATAACTCTAGTTGGGACATCCCTAAATGTTATCAATATATCGACATCTATGACATTCAAGTTGTAGTTGTATGATATTGCGAGCCACTTATTTACGCATCAATTGCTGCTATCTCTTAAACCGATTCAGTAATTGACACACGGAAAAGCGCATTCCGCAAACTTTTTCAGCTGATCATCAAAATGTTTTTTGCGACAAAACAAAATTTCACTTCCTGCTCTCTGTGGAACCGCTTACGTTCTTGACTTCTAGTAACGATCGGCAAAATATTAAATTTATCTTGGCGATTGACATTTAAGGCACTTAAATACGGTAATATTGTCAATGTTCATGTAACAGTCTCGAATGTTGATGTTATGCTGTCTATCTTTTTTGTCTAGTAAATAACTAGAAAACAAAACCTGAGATTCTAAGAGTCATGTTGAAGTCGTTTGAAAGTCCCGTTTATCCCAAACACAAGGCAATTGCCAGACAGTGATATTATCCTCGCTCGATGGTATCGTCACGAGAAGTCACTTAGGCTTGCGAAAACAAAGTACACAACAGACCAAATTTAACATTGTACACCCCAATATTCATTCTGAAGCGCCTCTTGTCTGGTTGGAAACGGATGTCTGGCAATCTGGAAGATTCTTCGGATTATAGCTCAAAGAGTTTTTCCCGTTCCCTGTAGGCCAAGTAATAGGCAACGCCAATTCTACAATCATCAATTTCTAGCGGTTTAGTCCACTCTATCTATCGCTTCTTGTTCTACACCCCAAATTGAAGAAAGTATCTTTCCGATTGATTGTTACATTTGTTTGTTGTTATCCAGCCCATGCACCTCCCCCTCTACACATCCGCTTTAAATTGAAATGGACCCTTCCGGGTCGAATGTTTTTTTTGGGGACCACTTTGATGATTACTCGGAGGTTAATGGTTTGCTTTTGATGCATACGAAACTACATTAAATTTGCCCCTTTAAGATAATTCACTAAATATATGTTGTGCTATGATAGAACTGGATTTTTAACACAGGAGAATCACCAGTCTTGAGCCTGTCTCACTACGCCTCAATAATCGCATATCATTGATTGGTATAGGTTTTGCCCCGGTTATCAACGTCCATGAAAAACGAAATACTCTCCTTTTTTGTTCCGAGAAAAGCTGTTTTAATTGTTCAGTTAAATTCTTACCATCCCCTGTTTCCATAAATACTAACATAAACAGCGGGATGTATAGAGACCGATGTTTTTTTTTTTATGAAACTTGTTCGTATAACGACATGCGGTGGCTGATTCATTATCGACAGAACAGATAGTTTTTCATTATGTGATAAAATGTGTGCATCAATATCACCCTTTATTTCACTTATCTTTTGAAAAGGGTTTGAGCTGGCAATTGTCAATGTCTTGAGTTTAATTTAATCGCTGTTTTTTCGCACGGAGTATTACAATGGCTTCTTTTCTTAACAGGAAACATAAACCACCCAAATATTAATGATCGGACTGTCATTTTGTCATTATAACACAACAGTTTTTTTAAATTTTAAACGAGTTTGCTCCAGTGAAATAAGTTACCTCGTATTATATTATCATCCCATCTGGACAAAGTAAGAACAGAGATCTTAACTTCTTTTAAATTTAGGAACTGGAAAACTGTAAACACGATTTAAGCATTAACTGTATTCTTAGAAAGTTTTGTTTAAGAATAGCATTTTTTAGAAAACCTCAAAGATCACAACTTAATTTGATTTCTGCTTAAAGGTCAGTAACTTTTATACATATAGGCCTAATACTCACTTAGTTAACTTGCATACCTTTCCAAACCAATCTACGTGTTTTGCTACTTCACGAATAGATTTCTATGATGTTTAAAGGCAGAGCACTATTATAGCATATAACCATAAAATGTCCATTTGTCTGTAACGATAAGACCTGTGTGTCGACCACATTGGCATCTTTACTCACAAATAACTGTCTCTTTGATGACCAAGATTATAATGGAACACATTTCACCAGACGGATAACACATTATGTACATTTTGTCTATACGACTTGCCAAAATCTACAACTATATAATGTTTAAGTGCCAACCTTCGACCTGATAAACAAATATAGATTCGCGGACACATATCAACGCTATTTGGTTGTATTCTTTAAGAGAGAACTATAAAGAGATGTTAAAAGTTTGTTCATCTATGTATAAATTAAACAATAAACGTCATAGTTTGTTTTATATGTTAAGATAATCCGGTCAATACAATGGTCAGAATGTTTACTCCCATTTCAACAATGCATGGTGCTCTCTTGTTTATAATTATTTCCAGACGGACCAGACAAAGGATATATCTACAACTCCATCTACATTTGGATGTACGGAAATTATTACCAAAAGCGGACTAACTATTTTATATATGAGCCTACCTGAGTCATCTGTGAAGTCAATATCCTCTGGACTATGTACGTCGTCGGGCCCCATTAGATGCTACCATATAGTCTCATCAACAGGGTTGGGACTAAGATTTCCAGAAAAGTTCCGTAAAACCGCATCAGGTGTTGTGTGTGGACATCCCCGAGTTTGAAACTTGTTGATAAACTGGTGTCTAAGAATTTGTCAACCTATGTTATGAATTCTTTTGTTATCTTTAACCATTATATTTTTTATATATTGTAGCTGTTCTCTGAATAATAAACTATACAAATACCATTCAGTCCACGTTCCTTTTCATCAGGTTGAGTTAGGCAAAAATAATTACACCACAGATGTTCGGTTTTATCTGTCTATATGATTGATTTCATTAGAGCTGCAGACAACATAATGCAATCTTAACTTGGTATGAAATTAGGGAACTAAACTTTCATTTCTTTCCAAACTTTCAATGTGTTTTCAATAACATTCTCAGAATGCAAGTTTTGCTGGAAAACCTCACACAAGAAAAAAATAAACTCGAATTCTGCACCGAGTTCAATTACTTTATGTTGAGTTATGATGTAAAATAAATATCGCTTAAAACTAATCCTTGTCTAATGCCACCTCAGGAATAAATAGATTTACTTGTTGTTTTTAACACTGATCGTTTCATTATATTCTCGGGTCTGTGTTGTGTCACTTAACAACTCGTTTGGGAATAATATACGTCCTAAACGAGGCTTTCAGAATGGCTTGTAAAATATTTCAGAATATAAACCAGTTATAAAACTCCCAGGAGGGTAATAAACGATTATTATTGTTCATCTCTTTTCTGTGTACTTTTTTTTATAACTTAAGTGAGTTCTCTAAAACATGTTTTATTGTGATGGAGTTACCAGCCAAAGAGTATAAATAACATTAACGACCATTTCTAAAGCGACCAAAAGGGCACAGAGTATGTTGTACTTTCTGATACCATCAGATTTGAAATATAACTTATATAATTAGAAACACTACAGGTTGTTTTCTTTCACGTAGATTTCTAATGGTTGCGTTTTCTGTTCTGATGAACAAAAACAATAAAACCTGCGGTTGACATAACAGATAGATACCATATCAAGTATATTTTGTCTATACAATTCGCGACATGTACAAGACCCTGCAATATCTACCTTCGTAGCGTATAAAGTCAAATATACTTTCAATATTCTAAAACAAATATAAAGTGTCGGATACTATAAACTTTGTTTTCATCTATTCCTAACTACTACTTTGAACAAGGCTGTAACTTGACTGTTGAACTTTTATGAAATAATACCCAGACTACCCGTGTTCTATATGTCATGTGTTTCCTTTCCCGATAAAATTAGACAGAACGTTGGAAGAAACTTAAAGCAAAATCAAAATATACACCTGCATACATACAAATCCATTGTATTTGAAATTAGTGAAATTGGGGTTCTGTCCAAATGTAAGAAAACAATATATATGAATTGGTATTTATGTATAAACAAAATTGTTGTTGAAAAATTGCGCCTTGTCACTCTTGGTTAATTTAAGACAGGCCGGAGTAAGGTGGATCAATTGACTACGTGTTTATTTGCATGTAGAAAAGTTATTGCTTGATATGGACAGTTTACGAGCCAACCAGAGTCTGTGCTGTGTCATTTAATATTTACCTCTGGAACTGACTATGCTATTTATTTGACTTTCAGGACGATTTATAAACAGGACTAGAATACCAAATAGCTTTTCACGAGACTAAAGGGAGACCAATGTTTTATTGGAGTCATCCGAGACACCGGCTGGATTAATAGCAAAGATGTATATGCAGTGGTATTGTGTAGTTCACGCCTTAAATTGTATTATTAACGTGTGTAGCTGTTTCATATCAACTTCGTGGCGTTTCCAAATAACATGACCGGTCAATATCAGCGTTTTCATCAGCAGGGGTCTATTGGGTGAATGTTCCGTGAAACAATTAACATCAGATAATATCTGAGAATGTAACACTTTTTTTTAAGTTTTAAGATGAATAGGTGTTTGGGAGTGGTGTCAACTTTTCACCTGATGATTTGTTTGTTTTTCCCAAGGCTTATTTTCCAGTAAACATCTTAACACGGGATGAAATGCTGGTTCGTACATTCTACTGACTGACATATATCCTCTGTTAAACACATGGTCACGTTTGGTAATGTAGATCACAAACGCTGTGACCAAACCTGATAGTACATCCAGTCTCTTGAGTTGAACGTGATCAAATAACTACAACAGAAATTTACGATTTCCTTTTTAACAGTGGCCACGGGGATATGTTTTATCATGTTATTTTTTGTTTAGAAGGATTCGTGTGGTTATCATTCACCATTATGTTCCTTATGTACAGTATCTGTTCTCTGAATTGGTACAAAAAACAAGTGTCCATAAAAATGCCATACAATTAATGTCCCCGCTGAATGGAATCAGTAAGATTAAATACGAAAAATCACAATAGGATATTTTTAAGAGATGAAAATCAGAAAATATAAACGACGAACAAGTCGGAAATCTGTATGTCTTTACTGGTCATTCAGGAATATGCCCATTCGACTATATCAAATATTCATCTTTATGTGATGTGAAATGAAACACATAGAAATAGCGATTAAGCCTTTCTTGAGATGGAAAAATCGAGTAACAGGGTCAGCTGTCCTGAAATATTTGTGGAGCAGCGTAGAATTAGATGAGAAGATTCGTCCCTTTGGTGTCGTTTTTACTCGACATATTTCATTGTGCTGGGGCAAAGTAATCCCATTGACAATTCTCCAAATCAAGAAGTATATTTCGGGCTCCTTCTATTACAGACCAGAAAATATTATGTTTTATATAGCCTCGGCTTATAAACTGCATACGGAAGATTTTGTGTTTTGTGAAATTAATAACACACTTTGAAGAAAGTTACTTCACACCTCACAATCAATATATTCCATTCTCAGCAAGGTCATGTCGTATGCCTTAATAAAAGAGATTCCATCCTCAGCAAAGTCATGTCGTATGCTTTAATAGAATAGATTCCATCCTCAGCACGGTCATGTCGTATGCCTTAATAAAAGAGATTCCATCCTCAGCAAAGTCATGTCGTATGCTTTAATGAAATAGATTCCATCCTGAGCACGGTCATGTCGTATGCCTTAATAAAAGAGATTCCATCCTGAGCAAGGTCATGTTGTATGTTTTAATAAACGAGATTCCATCCGCAGCAAGGTCATGTTGTTTGTTTTAATAAAATAGATTCCATCCTAAGCAAAGTCATGTCGTATGCTTTAATAAACGAGATTCCATCAGCAGCAAGGTCATGTCGTATGCTTTAAAAAAAGAGATTCCATCCGCAGCAAGGTCATGTCGTATGCTTTAATAAAAGAGATTCCATCCTTAGCAAGGTCATGTCGTATGCTTTAATAAAACAGATTCCATCCTTAGCAAAGTCATGTCGTATGCTTTAATAAAAGAGATTCCATCCTCAGCAAGGTCATGTCGTATGCTTTAATAAAAGAGATTCCAT
>JAQQZZ010005690.1:0-25613 GCA_030265115.1 Mopalia vespertina
CCCCCCCCCCTCTGCCCCCGTCAGTTGGCAGAAAATGCTAGACTTTTTATGTAATATAAAAACAATAAATGTTTATTACCTAATGATAACACAACCTGATATAGAACAATGACAATGAAACGACCGACTTCTTGTTCACTGGTAGACCTATGCCATACTACTTCATGGAAAAAGCAGTGTACTGTAGCTTCGAGACGTATGCATAACATTTTTTTCCCCACATTTATTTATACCATATTTATGTGGCGAACAATACAATATATTACCACGACATAAGTATTGCTTCCGTATACGACCGGTTGTATAGAACAGTTAACAAGATTGACGGAGTCGAGAAGCAGTAAAAGTTATTTTCTCTTCTGTAAGGACCATATGGGGCTTTATTGAGTCTTGTGCCACATGTGTTGTTGACATGGGGAAAGGTATAGAACTATAGATCTTTAGCCTATAAAGAAATTGAGGTATTATCACATCAGGGAATAGAGTATAGGCGTATACCCACAAGTGATTAGATGAGGATATAACAGTGTCCATGGAATCGTGGATGAAACAGTTACACGCATGTTCAGAGAGACGGGAGCCACCGTGTACGTTTTGGTTTTACCGACGTTGGGAGGGTAAGTTGTATCATGCAATTACTGCAGGCATACGCAGAATCCCCGACAATTGTTGTATCACAGTATACGCCACTAGACGAAAATGGTTCGAAAAACCTCTATTCAGTAACTAAATTGACTTTGCTTTCATCCATCAACAATAATACATACAGCAACCCATCACGATTTAGTTGCAGTCTATATTTATAGTACTCTCTATTTTTTTATTCGATATTTTCCTTCCAATTATAGTGTTTGTCGGAGGTAGTGTGTTGGTTTTTTAAGTTGGAACTGAAAGATTGAACCAGTTTACATCCAGATTTAATTTTTATTGTTAAAATCCCTCTCCCCCTTCATGTATGTCGGACGTCCACGTGCATGGTCCTACAATATATGTGCGGTATAATCTACATATCTGTTGCCTAATTAAGCTTACTGATGATTGATGTTTGATTTATTTATTAGATGTTAGGGACACAGATCATTGGCAAACACTATACTCTTTATTGAAACAGAGTAGGCTTACAACCCAGAAACCCCCACGACCATCCACTATTATAGCTGCTCGAATACATTATATACGGTCTGCGAGAATCGAACCCGCGGACCCAGAGGAGAGGGGAATTTGTGGCCTGTAGTTTACAAGAACTTAGAGGCAATGTTTTCCCATTGGCACCATTAGGATATTATATTCATAAAATAATAATTTAAAAAATCAGATGAAGACGAACAGAGAGGCACGGTCTATATATAGACCTACATGTATCTAGACCACAATAGACTTAGGCATATGTTATTTTCACTCCGATCCATGGAACTGATAAAGGGCCTATATACGAAACCCCACAAGTTTCCCACTTGTTCTTTTGACCAGACGTCGTATATCAACTGATAAAATTACGCAAACAGGAGAAAAAAAAAGTATATATATATAGGCCTATAAAAAATATATAGACTATATCGCTTATTTCCCGCTCGCCAGTTTTGATAAGTTAACACATATTCGGATAAAGAATTTATTCAGACGTAATTCTGTGCATATGAACATATTGAATAAAATAAACGTCAAACTATACGGGTGGACAGGTTGAGGAAACCATATCATTAAGTTACATCTGAATAAGCTATTACGTACCGTCAGAAGTCTGACAACTGCTATCTGCTACAGTACATAGGCATATCTAAAACCTTTTCCACAAGATTAAACAGAAGAAAAATATTGAAATATCTTGTTTTAGAATAAAACCACCATCCCTATATGCAATGGAGATACATGTTAATATATAATATTCGACTCAAATGTTGAGAATGTGTATATAGACCTACAATATAAAATTAATAAAACATTACGCAACAAAAGTGTATAGGCCCTATACTTAAAAGTGTATCTAGCGATTTTATGGACGGTTATATACAATATTAACACCGAGACAGTTTAACAGGAGTGAGACCTACATAACAAAAACTCGATCCTATATTGATTCAAATTATTAAAAACCCTGAGGGTCTGCATAACTTGCAGCGTTAGACTTAGGCCTATATCTGCAGTACTATATGCTACCAGCTTTGATCAATATCAGCTGTTGTCCTTCACAAATTAAAAAAAAATGGCGTTTTTGTTTTTCTGCTTGCTTGAGTTATCCGACAGAGTATCACTTATATGCTTAAATTTATACTATTTATTTACAGGCATTGATGATTTTAATTATATTTTAATTGCCGAGAGCTTGGTTATGTAGCCTATACAAGTAGGCCTAGTAGGTCTACGTCCAGACCTTATGACTGTATTGCTTTCTACATTGTGCCTTCTTGCAATCGAGGCACAATATAGAAAGCAATACAGTCGTATTATGTTTAGTCAGCGTCCTGGTAGAAGTTAGACTTAATTGTTGATTAAATATATCATAACCTTATTAAGATAACGATAATGTTTCTTTGAAGCAGCAACTCACACCATTAATTCAGGGGACATAACCCTAGCCGCGCCGGAAATGAACTCGCTCTAGATAGCACCGACAAAATATTTACGGGAACAAAACAGGAGAAATCGATTGACAGATTGCCGAATCGTTTGGCTTTCTTTGGGGTTTTCTGTGATATACGAAGTTTGCAATGGGTTTCTATCTAAAAGCAATTAGTTATAGTTTCTAAATTATTATTTCGTCTATGTATAGAGGATTACAGGCTGGTAAAAATATATGTCTTTAACAAGAAAATTGCCAAATTACATTTGCCTATTGCCTGACAGCCGAAACGAAAGAGAGAAAAAAATGAGTCATGCGGATTTTAATGACTGGATAAAAACTGTTTGATCGACTTTGGTCTATTGAGTGAAGAAAGTAAATTTTAATCAGATCATGTCTACCTCCGATGCCTCTCAAACGGATGTCAATGTAGCCTGCTCTAATGAAGAAAGAGGTACATGTATTCTACCATTCAAGCTTTCAGCACGAAACTGATCTTTTTAATGACCTCATTGAAATAGGTTTCTTGTTTTGGAAATTGCTTTGTAGTGGTGTGATAAATATAATGTGTGTGTAATACAGTATATTGTATTATAATTATTATTATATTATATTTTTTTCAGATGTGAAATATCATGGTTGAAATGTCAGGCCTTTCTTATACATGTAATTAGTCAGATTTGACTAGTAACTAAGTGTAGAAAAAGTATATATTCTGGAACCACATTGAGTCTGTAGAAACTCCCCTGCTCAATCATTCATAGTAATCTCAAATGAATCCAAGTATGAACATGTATGTGTCCTGTTTCTGTGTGTTAATGTTTATTTTATGTTTATCTTCAGAGCTTGAAGCCACATTAGAAGCACCACCCATTGAAATAGAACCTCCTAAACCTGATGAAGATGACAATTTTTTGATCCGGTTTCCATGGAAACGTGATAATATGGGTAGGGATCAGGGTTCCGCTGATGTGAATGCCAAGCCTGGAGAATATGTATTACAGACCCTCTTCTTACAGTTCTGCTCTCATGCTGAAAAGAAAATCGAACAGGTCTTGGCAGAACCTTTGGTATGTAACTTCTCAGCAGATTCTTTGTAATAAATCTGTCATTTAGTTTCACATTCATTCTTTCTGGAGGGATTGGTGGTTGATGCAGGCCTCTAATGTCCTGTTACTCTCAGAGCTTCATACAGGTGACCACTCAAAGGCAACTTTGTTTTGTCTTGTATCTAATCTTGGCTCTGTTGAAAGTGAAGCAATGAGGGTTTAGACTGACATTTCATATGACTGAAATAAGTTCAAATAACCTGTATTATAACATTTAACCACAATCAAGAGAAAAGTATTCTTTCTTTTAAAATATGTGGTTGGAGGGAGCTTCTTGTTCCCCTGGTGCTTTCAGAGCTAAAGAGGAATAGGAGGACGATCTGTTTGTGATGTCTTTGTATTGTCCTGTATTTGTCATGTGCTATCTTTGCTTGTTGCCATGGTGGTTTCCTTCATCCATTGGGCTGGCACGCTGTCATGTGAGTGAAATAACCGTAAGTACAGCGTTAAACCCCAATCAAACAAACAAATCTTTTAAAATATGCAACAGTTTATAACAGAAAGTGTTGAAGGAACCTTTGCTGGTTTATTACTTATTCACTTGTGTACTGTTTACTATCAAAACTTTGATAGTATCACCTAGCAATCCAGCAAACTGGCAAGGCCAATCGATAGGAACTCTGGACAAAGCAATTGACATGATTGATGAACTAAGTTACATGTGCTGTTGATCATCCATTTAAGCTTATAATAATTTATTATCAATAATTATTTCAATTTTCTCAAATTTCCCTTTTAGGAAAGGCCTCTCGCTAAATCCTTACAGCGAGGAGAAGATGCTCAGTTTGATCAGGTTGGTGGCTATCTGTTGAAGAAAGAATTTTCCTCTTAGATCTTTTTGTTCCTTTAATGAGAAGTTATATAAAGAGTTGGGAGAACTAATTTAGTTTGTTTCAACTTCAAAAATGAGAAAGAAAAAAATATTTTCTACAATAATTTCCTTCATTTATTTAAGAGGCAATTTACTTACAGTACTACTCAATAAAGTTTAATAAATTTGAAAGTTAAAACTATTTAATTTATATTAAAACATGTAGTTACTAATGTACGACAATTTACTGTAACATTAAGTATGTGTTATTTCCTTGTGTTTTACCAGCTTCTCAGTGCACTGGGTAACGTAGCTGAACAATGCCTACCTTCTCTGTTACGGACCCTGTTTAAGTGGTATGAGAGACAGAATCTTATGGATGACTCTCTGGTGGTCGAGGCAAGAGCCAGGCACAAATCTAAAGGGTAGGTACACAAACAAAAGCACAAAAATACTTTTAAACAATCTGTAAACAATCAAAAACAATATTGCGTGGAATCATATATTGTGAAAAGAAAAAAACAAACAAAAAATTAAGATTGAGTATGAGTATATAGACTGTATACAACAGTTACTAAATATAGTGTTATGAGTGTGTGCATAGCTTTCAATATATTGTAAGAGCCAATTTGGACACAGCATTATGTGGTGTACTTTTTATGTCATATCTTTTATGTTGCTATGACGTTAACTGTTAATCAATATTTACAGGGCAATTGAGCCCGTAATATAGCAAAAAGTGTTATTTTAACATGGGGTTAAATGGTGACTCATAATTATGTAGAAAGTCAGGATTTGTTTTCATAATCTTGTTTGAAAACAAAGGCTTGATCTCAATGAGACAAGTAAGGCCAGAGTTATTGTATATATTCACTAAAATTGATTCACAATAATTGTTTGTTAGTTTATAAAGATAAATCTTGTGTTTGTGGCGATCAGCTTGAATTTTGATTGAAAAATGGTTAATTTTACACAGGCACATTTTATATGGCATAGATGGTCCACCATACAAAAATTAGTTTTAACAAGACGAATCCACACGCCCAGCATACCACTTTTATTATTTGTTTTGAAAGGTAACATATTTGACAAATATATATAAGTTACCCAAAGGTCCCGGGTTCGAATCTCAGTGGAGGCAAGCAAATTTTTCACTCTTTAATTCAAAATATATAAAAAGTTTGTTATAATCCGTCTCTTCACTTGCAACATAATATGATTATATGTATGTATATTTTGTGAAATTCCTTTTGTCTTTTATTTTGCAGGGAGAAAGATTTTCTTTGTGAAAGAAGAGATGTAAGTTTTCTTTTTTTTAATTTTCATTTATCACAAATGATATGAAAGTAAATAACTAGTTTTATAAATTGTCTTTTTAAAGATAGTTTTAATTAAACTGTTTCTGTAAACTTGTAAACATTCTTAAGAGGTAATATTATAATAGCTTTCATGTTTTTGAACACATTTGGCATCAATAACAGTAATGGTTTGTCTGTTTCCATGATAAATGAATTTGTAAATCCATAAAGTCTTACTTATTATATGATAAATGTGGTTTATACAGGTCACAGTTAATCACCTGACCATACAGCTTTTCGACCAATGATGTTTCAAATCTTATACTGGCTAAGCAACATCTGAACCATGTTGTTGAATAGCAGAACATCTTCCACCGAAATATAGAGTCCAGTATGAAAAATGCAAACTTAAATCTATTTGAACACATTCCACCCCTACAGACATTTTATATTCTTCAAAGAATGACATAACAATTTAAAAATAACATTTTGAAGTCTGGGAATGTGAATATAATTTTGAGATGTTGACAGAGACTGGACCAAGTGAAGTGACGGGAAGCTCTGGTAGAGATTACACATTCGGCTGGTTTTTGTCCCTAGACTCCAGTGATGTATGAAAAGCTCAATCTTTTGTCAGCAATCCATGAATACAAAAATAACTGTCTCATTTATCTTCAACAGCTTGCTGTGGAGTTTGTGTATTGTCTTGTGCTGATTGAAGTTTTGTCAAAGGTATGTAACAGACATGGTGTTATTGTAAAAGGATAAACCTAAAAGAAACCACTTATATTGTCCTGTTTCAGTGATGTTTAAGATTCTCTGGTATTTACATCTAATGCCATATCAATGTAATCAGAACACAGGACTTCTAATTTTATATGTTTGCTCAAAAGCTAAAATATATTTCATCATTTTTAATGCTAAAAAAAGACACAATCGAATTATTGTTTCTCAGAATTATGAAAATCATGGTCTATTAACTTTATGAATCATCAATAATAACAAATCACCCGGTCAACTGACTAAATGGTGGAAATCCATGTCAATCGACTTTCTGAATGATCAATATTGACATCTGTCATGAATGAATGATGTTTGCTAAATCTGTAAATGCCAAATATGAACACAGGTTCCTATCAAATATATGACTGCGGAAGATAAAATGTTCCTTCTGTATGATTGGCTGTACTGCTCTTGTCTTTTAAGGATAACTGTTGTGTGATGGGTAGTCTACATGTATGAAACATTCTAATGTAGCTCAAAAGGGCCTTTAGTATACCATATTTTTGTCATTATTCTTCCAGTTGTCTTTCCATCCAGCCGGCCATGATGACCTTGTAAGCTATATTATAACACAGGCATTCCGACACTTCAAATATAGAGATGGGTAAGATCACTGTTGCTTTATTTACTCACATTAATCAACGGATATAGAGAAATCCTTTGCATACATGTACCCATTTCTAAAGGATTGGCAGAACCGGTTTTACTTTTATACATCCAATTAAAATCTTCTATTAGCTGTTTCCAGTCTAAATCTTCATACAGACTTTGATTGGTTATCGACAAAGTTGTTTTTCTGACAGCCAATTAAACGACTACGCCCTTAGATTGGACATAAACAACTGCAGTCTGGAACGCGCCACATGGCATGACATAATTTACCTTGTTCGCAGTAACCCCGTTCTGCCAATCCTCGAGACAATCAGCGACGTGTCAGCGGATAAAAACAAAACGATTTGGATTAGTGAGCGTAAAGTTTATTTAGTTGCATTATGCTTAAGGTTATTGCACTTATAGTCTTGTAGGATCTCCAATAAACAGATAAAGGATGAGTTCTGTCAGCTCTGTATTTTTAGTGAAGATATATTTATTGAGAATCTGGGAGCTTTAAAACGTATTTGATTAAATTATTTGAATAAATTTTGTTTAATTTTTTACAATTGTTTTTTTTTTTTGCTTCTTTGTGTTTTATTGAATATTCTTCATTTCAACGATATTGTGTTTTTGTAGATTGCAATCTTCCCCAAATGCTGCTAATATTGCTATCATAGCTGACCTTTATGCTGAGGTCACAGGAACAGTGGCACAAGCCAGGTAAGGGGGTGACTTTTGTAAGAATTTTGTGGTAATGAAAAACTTATCAAAATGGCAGATTGTTTTTTTTTTTCAGAGAAGGATTTACTTATTGAATAACTTATTATACGACAAAAACAAAACATTTCTATAGTTGAAAGTGTGGATAACAACTTATTTGAGATCATTTTCAAAATGAAGAAAACCTCAAAAAAGATGTGTTTGTATGTAGTATGGTAGCTTATAATTATTTATTTATGGGGGAACACATCATGAATAATTCATGCTAATGAACATTCCTCTCCTTCTTAATGGATACATGTTATGATGTAATTGACACATCTCATTTTAATTTAGCATTTTGCATTTCTCCTACACATATCATATCTCCTAGTAATATTTCACATATCTTATGCAGAAAAAAAAAAACAGTTCATATAAATCGACTCCTAACTGTTGTTAAATAAACATTTCCCACATCTCAAGGTATATGAATATTTCCAACCTCTCAGACTAAATTTGTCATGTAACGTATGCCCTGGTGCTCTTGGATGTAAGAGGCAACAAGATGTGGGTCTTGTCTTGTGTCTTTGTATTTTCACCTTGTGATTGCCTTGTGGTTTTTTGCCAGTGACATCCAGGTTGCTTCCTTTAAACCATGGGCTGACACACCATCTGATTGAAATAACCTGAAGTGCAATGTGTTGAATGAATATTTTACACGTCTTATCCTGAATGGATATTTTATTTATCTCATCTTGAATAAACCTTCCATGCTGAATAAATATTTCACACATTTCATGCTTAATGAGCCCACAGCTGTAGCTTAGTGGTTAGCGTGTACGCTTACTAATCCTACTCCAATGTACCGATCACGGGATCGAGTCCGTCTATTGACCATCAGGTATATGACTGGGTCACACGATGTGGCTCCAGACAATGCGGCGCTAGTTTTTACGATGTTTCATCTCGGTTTTCCACCGTAATTGGGCAAGGACCAGTGTGAAGTGGACAATCCGTCGTCATATAAGTGAAATACCCTTGAGTACAACATTAAACCCCAATGAAACAAACAAACAAACAATCATGCTTAATGAATAAACACTTTCATATCTCCTGTTTGAATTGCAGATTCAAAGCAGTTAGGAAAACGTTCCTGTCAGAGTTACAAGAACTGAAGTTACGTGATCAGACACCCTACACAGCTCAAAGTATTATCAGTCTCCTGACAGGACTCAAATTCTTCAGAGTTAAGGTGGGTTCTTCTTCATTTCGGACCAAAAACAACTCCTGATTTTGAACAACTATATATTTACAACATCATTCTGACATGTTCAATTTTTGTCATTACTACATGTAGGTGTAGAAGTCACAGTTCATTCTACTATAGAAGACTAATATATAATTTATTTTTGCTAGTTTTTGGATAATAAAGTAATAGTTCATAGATCAAACTTAAGTCAAACTTGAGTCAAACTTCAGGCCTTAACAAAGCAGTTGCTTGTTTCTTGCCTGAGGATTTGGATAAAGCAATGACTGTCAGATGTATCTAGCTTCCATCAACTGTGACAGAGAGGTCGGGTACACAGGCAGCGTTTTGTACCTGTTTGTGACTGTCTTAAGGAGATAGCCCTGTCACATCAGTAAAATAAGCTTACATACAACATTAAATCCTCTTAAATATGTCAGCATATAACCAAACAAAAATTGTGAGTGTTATATTTATATTATTGTTTGTGTGTAATACATGTTTTTACTCTTCAATAACTGATTTGTGCTTTATAGATGCATCCAATAGAGGATCTTGAATCCAGTTGTTCATTTCTCCATGACCTTGGGAAATACTTCCTGGAGGTCAAGGACCGGGACATCAAACATGCTTTGGCTGGGTTATTTGTGGAAATCCTTCTGCCTGTGGCAGCAGTAAGTAAAAACAATTGAAAAGAGCTCAGTCTTAATTACAATCTTAAAGCAAGTTTCATTAGTCAGTGTGATTTTTCATTGTAAAATAACATGTAACTGAAGGAGTTGATTTTACAGAAAACTAAATCTGATGAAGTTAAAGTTAACAAAGATAAGGTCTGTTTGTTGATAAAACAAAATTAACTCTTCCACCAAACCATACTGCTTTAGTTTTTAGTTCTGACATATCAAGGCGTTTTCGTTAGCCTAAAATGAAGATGATAAAATTGAAATATTTACAGTTATTGTTGACAGAAGCAGGTGTTTTCCATAAGTAATCACCTTGATTAAGTCATTCAGTTAAAATCTGGGGGCAGTTATGTCTAGTAAAAATGTGACAACAAATGACGTATCTAAGTATGGTCTACTATTCTGATGGAAGTACTGAGTAAATACCAGACAAACAAACTAACCATGCTGAAGATGCTTCAATATTACTGGAAATACTGATATTTGCTTACAGTCACTTGAAATCATAATTTTGTCCACATACATGTACATGTGTATATGAAGCAAATGAAGAAATTATAGAGACAAAATGTTTTTGTAGAAGCTGTGTCAATTTATGTTCTTTTTGTTTTCTATCTGTGTAAAGTCTGCTAAGAATGAGGTGAATGTTCCTGTATTGAAGACATTTGTGGACATGCTTTATTCAACAACTATAGACATGGCAACAAAGAAAAAACATACACTGGTAAAGTTCTGTTATCTCTTTTTCTGTAAATAAATTGTTGATAAAAACTATCAGGTTATCAGCCTTTTTTTTTTATTGCTCGGAATTAAAAGATAAATGGTAACTAGATAAATGACAAATGTTAAAGTTAAGCTTTGTTTTAAAAAATACACACGTGATACATATAGTAGTCAGTATAAATATTTTATGGCATTTTTTGGTTTCATGTATGTTTCACTCAGATATTGCCTGAAGATAAAAGTTTACATGGAACCCTCCGCTATTAAATGTTATTTCTTTCCAGTGGCATAGGATGTTCACGCCACAGCATAGCTGAAATACCGCTGAATGTGGTGTGAAACACTAATCAATCAATCCAGTGGCAGAGGGTTGGGAGAGAGCTTCCTGTCAGGCTGGTGCCTTTAGAGCTAAGGGGCAACATGAAGCTGATCTGTTTGTGATGTCTGAATGGCATCCTGTGATTGCCCTGTACTTGTCCAGTCTTGTCTTTGTTTGTTGCCAGTGGCATGAAGGGTGGTTTCTTTCACCCATTGGGCTGGCAGGCTGTACTTCAAGTGAAATAACCTCCAATCAAACAAAACGATTGTTTCTGGTGTAATGCTGTCTTAACTTTATAGCACTGGAGGAATGGGTATTTTCTAACACTTCACATTTTATGGCTGTGTTGGTGTGACTTTTAATGTTACACATAGTTAATGTAATACATAGTAGTATAAGTGAAATACTCTTGGCTTCAGCTTAAACACCAATCAGTCAATGAACCGTGATTTGTATGTTTTTCAAAATATCTGTTCTAATTATAAATATATTTCTTTCTCCCCAGGCCTTGTTTCCTCTGGTGACATGTTTGTTATGTGTCAGCCATAAACAATTTTTCCTGAACAACTGGCCATATTTCCTTACAATGTGTCTGTCTCAGCTAAAGAACAGAGACACGAAGATGTCCAGAGTGGCTTTAGAGTCCCTCTACAGGCTCCTATGGTTTGTACACACTCCATACAATAGTACTCGTCTTTCTTCTCAAGTTATAAAACCTTTATGAGAAAGACATCAAGACAAATTATCGGCATGTCAAAAAGTTTTCCAAAGATTCACATAGTTTCAATTTAAGATAGGTTTTATTTTGTTAACATCTTCACCTGTCTCCCTAATGCCAGATTAAAGTTGAAATTGGTCGATATAATACACCAATCTTTTGAGGAATTTCATATCAGTAATGTGTGATGAATGTTTATAGACAGCTTTTGTTTTGACAATACATGTAGCTAATACCATCTGGCATGTATTGCTTAAATCTGCTTTTATCTACAGATACAGATTGTGAAATGTTGAACAGATTTGTTATATTTCTGATATATGTAGAAAGTCTAGTGAAGTCTGTATTCTTTATTTTGGATTAAAGTATATAATATTATTGGCTTGAAACCTGAATCAAATGAACTAATCAAAATATGTTCTAATAAAGGTACTTGACATATGAAGACACTTTGTATATATATTACATTGGCAATAAGGAGAAGTATGTTTGAAGAACAATTACTGTCTTAACAAAGTACTGAAGGTACATTAAGTTTGGTAGCTGAGCAAAACACTTTACATCATATGGTTGTGTCAGTGTTGCTTGTAATGTTGGAGAAATTTAGGTGAATACTGTATAATGGGATGCAAATGACCAGTCACTGAATATTTGAGCTCCTTTTTGGCCAAATTATAGAAAGTTTGTCTGCTGTATGTTGTAAGGACATTCATCAGATGCTGATTGTTTATTTTCAGGGTGTATATGGTCCGCATCAAGTGTGAGAGTAACACCGCCACACAGAGTAGGCTGCAGAGTATTGTCAACAGTCTGTTCCCCAAAGGCTCTAAAATCATCACCCCTAGAGACACTCCACTTAATATCTTTGTGAAAATTATACAGTTCATTGCCAAGGTAAGAAGCCGTTGGTCAGGGGGAGCATTTTCTGGCTTGGTGCTCCTGGAGCTAAGGAACAATGTGAAGCCTATCTGTTGAGGCGTCATTATGTTACGTCTTGCTATTGTCCTGTCTTGTCTTTTTTTGTTGCCAGTGATGTCAGATAATGGTATTATTTCAAAATAATAAAAGAACACAAGCAAAAATAAGCATTTGATAAAAAAACTGGCAATTTTTCAAAAGCTCTGATCAGGTCAGATGTTATGTTAGCTTGTATAACCAGCAGAAGGTCTATACAGGATGAACCGCTGATTGTAAAGAAAGCTAATGCCCTGTAGTGCCACCAGATGTCTACGGGACCTAGTTAGTAACAACAGCCATTGAAAGTTATTATTTCTACGAATTTTATATTGTGATAGCTTGCTTGGTGACAGCCAAGTAGTATTGTTGAATCTGTTGGTTTTTGTGTCCCAACAGTCACAACATTATTTACCTTTTCAACCAGCAGTTTGACCCTGCCTGAGGTATGGTCATAGGTCAACCACTGGTATTAAGAGTGTATATGTTATAATGCTATTAATCATATCTTTTAAATGAAAAGAAGGGAAAATCATTCCCAGTGGTACTTATTTACACTACTATATAATATACATGTGTTATACCATGTTAAGTGGATATGCACTTCTAGAAAGCAACCATATTTATTCATGAAATATAAATTGTCTATATTGATTCAAAAAGCTCTTCTATGTTTAAACTTTTATAAATTTACATTTAAGAAACATATTAATGTTCACAAAAATAAAAGAATCGGAAATTGAATTAATTAATGTTTTTGTTGTTTTATTTAGGAGAGATTAGATTTTGCCATGAAGGAGATCATATTTGATTTGTTATGTGTGGGTCGTCAGATGAAGTTGATACATGTTACTCCAGAGGTGAGTTTGTTATTGTGTCATTTACGTCTCTGGTAAAAACTGTTATTTTCATTGAACATGTAAGAAACCTAATAATACTCAAACTTATTCAAATCACAGTTTTAAACATTCAGTTTTATATTGATTGACATTCAGGTGACAATACAGTTTTTAATATAAACTTATAGAATACTTAAATGGTATTCTCTACAAATAGTTTTATTATCATTTCAGTTAAATCACTGATAACAAAAGTCTTTCAAAAAATACTAAAAGCTCTTTGTTTATGAATACGGTCTACAACAGACCTGACAACTTGGCCTTCTTTAGGGATAGCTTCACTATGGTGGTCTCACTCTGCCATCCTGGATAAGGGTGAGCTTATCATAATGATTGTGTTAAACACTAAACAAACACAATATAATGTCCTGGATTATTTATCTTTTGACTTGTATTTCAGAGGATGAGTATTGGATTGAGAGCATTCCTGGTGATCGCTGATAGCCTGCAGCAGAAAGACGGTGATCCTCCCATGCCACAGACCATGGCCACTCTCCCTTCAGGGAACACAGTCAGACACAAGAAAACCTTCCTCAACAAATTCCTCACAGACTCTACAGCCAAAATCATAGGAATTGCTCTCTATTATCCACATGTTCTCAAAACTCTAGACTCAATCTTCAGAGCCTTGGATTTACAAGTGGGTCGAACACTTCTACTGACCAAGCCAGAAAACCTTAGCAAAGACCCAGAAGAAGTGCTCACGTTAGTTTTTTTTCCTGCTTTCTTTTTGTCTGACAATAACAAGTTAATTATGACTGTTAAAACTTGACAGGTTCTTGTGAGTTGTTTAAAGATTTTCTGGAAGTATTTGTATAAAAATATCATTGCTTAACTTTGTCTAAATTGAGATATGCTCTGGGCGCATGGGCCTTGTATAAGATAGGTTCCATTTGGTCCTAGTGGGTAAAATATATAAATTGTAATTTACTCACTATGCTCCAGAATTCAGTCACTGTATATAGTATTGATTTATCTAGAACATAGGCGGATTCATCGATTTTAATTAATTAACTTCTCTGTACCAGCGTGATGATATTTAGAATTATATTGTGTGTAGTGTATCAACTTTATACGGTTTGTTAAATAAAACAGGGATAATTCAAAACTTAAAATACCTAAAAATAACTTTTTACCACTTACTTTCTTTATTCATTTTGTGAACAATTATTATTTCTTTGTTTAGGACTGAGAGAAAACCAAAGATAGATTTATTTCGAACATGTGTGGCTTGTATCCCTCGACTAATCCCAGATGGAATGACTCCACATGAACTGGTGGAGTTACTTACAAGGCTTACTGTTCATGTGGATGAGGAACTCAAAGGGTAGGATTTCTGTTTGTTTTACCCACAATCTTTGTCATTATATATGTTTCTTTCTCTGGATAGGAACTTCCCAGTTTTGATAACTTTAGATCTCTGGTACAATAAGTTTTATTCTGATTACCGATACACGGGCGGTTGGGAGAGATTCCTTTTACTCTGGTTTTTCCAGAGCTACAAAGTATGGAGCTACACAAAGCCAATCAGTTTGTGATGTTTTTGTACTACATCCTGTGATTGTCCAGCCTTGTCTTTCACCTACTGCTGGTGGCATTGTGGGAGATTTCTTTCAGCTCTGGGCTGGCACCTTTATATTAATGGAATACCTTTTAAGTACGGTGTAAAACCCCAGTCAAACAAACAAAACTGGACTACCGACAATAATATCACAAGGTGTTTATATTTGATCTTACCCTTATTACCACCAATGGATAGCCTTAATTGTAGGTGAAATATATACCTGTCAAATAAAGAAACAAACAAGAACTTTGATACTGTTTAAGGCTGGATTTTATGGTGTTTTTTTTTTCTTTATTCTTTAAGATTTTTAAACCGAATTAAGCATGTATTTAATGTTTATTTAGGTTAGCATTTCAAGCTTTACAGCACTTGATGCACGAGTCATTTGAGTGGAGAGAACAGGTTGTCCGAGGTAAGTCATCAGTTTCCTTCAGAAAGTCTGTGTCTACAGGCTTTTGTTGATTACAGTATGTTTATGACAATCATTAGGTTATCATAAGAATATACTAATTGTACATAGTTGCGTTAGCATGCACATGGTCTAATACTTAAGATAACATTTCCAAACAAATCCATTACATTCTGCAAATTTGAAGTAGATTCTGACAGTTCATGTTTAGTTCGTCAGTTTTGTGTACAAAAATGTATCCTCTGTCCCATTGTGAGGATTGAGCTGTGTTTTCTTTATACACCCTACAGATGGCTCTCTTTGTTTCAGGTTTTGTACTCTTTATCCAGAAAGAGATCGGAGACACAAATACCCAATTATTAGATGGCACTCTACGTATGTTAATTCAACTTCTGGTTAACTGGAAGTCAGGGAGTCATGGAGTGCAAACAGGACATAGTTTTAGGGTAAGTTTAAAGTGCTATTGTGTGTCGCCCTCGTACATATTTCCAGGACCTAGTTTGATGTATAAATCACTGCACAGAGCCCCCTCCCCTATTATATTTAACTGTGACCAGCCCTCCACCCCCTCAGTAAACAGGGGTTCATAGAAGTCCAGTTCAACTACCCTAAATGGGTAGTTAAGTTTGAGAATAATCTCAATTTGAGACATCATTTTTACGCATCATTTTTAATAAACTCAATTCAGACTCCATTTATTATGTTTAAGTATTATAAAAATAAATGGTTCGGCATTAAAAGATGAAAAAAAAAATCAATAGGACACTAAAAAAACTGAATTTTGTTCAGTAAAAACTCAATATTTTTACGTCTATGAACCCCTGAGTATAAGTGTAACTGTACCAGTGTCCCCTCATTACCAATATTATTATGCAGTGCCACTTTATGCCCAATAGCAATACTAAAAAGTGAGGGAGCTTCCTGCTGCCTTCAGCTCTCTGAGCACCAGGCCAGATGGAAGACCATTTGTTTTGTCTTTATTTGTTGCCAGGAATGTCTGGCTAGTGTGATTTCCTTCACCCATTCAACTGACACAACCTGAACTATGATGTTTAAACCCCATCAAAAAAACAAACAAAAATAAAATGGCTGTACAAGTTCCCCCTTCTGCTGTACATTACATTCACTGGAGTTAAGGTCTTTAATCAAATTTTAAATGAATATTGAATTTATTTTTAAATTTAAAAAAATTCATTCACAGGTTTCCATTAACGACCCTAGGCTATGCCCAAGGCAAGGATTATGTGAGAATTAGATATTCTTTCTGGTTTGGACAGTAAATATAAGAATCAAGCCTTGGCCATGTTATGTACATTGTATCCACCCGTTAAATACAGAAAGGTTGATATACTGAGACAATACCTAATTAACTATGATCTCGTCATCATTGTAGGAGAAGTTTGGAGATACTCGGATTGAAAGGCCGAACAACTCCCCATCCAACAAAGCTGGTGCAAACTTAGTGGTGCTACATGAAGTAGAGGGGCTGGCTTTGGTTATGTTGTGTAATACAAGACTTGTAACCAGAAAACTGGCTCTACATCTTCTCAAAGAAATCCGAACAATAGTCAATACAACAGGCTGCAGTGTGGTAAGTCAGGATTTATTCTTATACTTATCATTTAATGTTTTATTAATATTTCTTTTATGATTAGCTTTTCAGTTTACAATGTGCAAAATTTTAATGTGTTTGTTATTCTGACCACTAGGTGTGTGAGCCATGTTTAATAGATGTACTGGATAAGGCTTGCCCTCTTGTCCTGGAAAAATTACTTGACTTACTCCCACAGAATGAAAAGGTATGTGAAAGCAATACCCCATACTTGTTTAATTACATCAATCATGTTTTAATGTAAAATGGATTGGAATTTTTTTTAAAATTCTTCTCTGGCAGAATAAAGTAGATTATAAGATTTGCTTGTTGTGAATCAGAATTAATAAGACCGAACTAATACAATCAAATGGTTGACAGAACTCAATGGTTTATATTGATGGAAACGAACTGTGTGAAATATGAATATAAATGTGTAAATAACCACTTACTACAAATACTGACTGCTGAACATTTTTGATAACGTTTCAGGCTGTGGTGTTGATGTCCCCTAACATTGACTTGACCTGGGTGATTGACCGCTCAGCCTCCGTATGGCCTCACAACCCCCATGATAAAGGGACTGATATCACCATGCCAAGTGGTTCTGTAACTCAGTCTAGTTTCAGTAAGCTGGAGATCTGGATGAGCATTCTCTCAGAACTGGTCACCAATGAGTACGCCCGGGGTTTGTGTCCTCACGCAGTCAGCCATGCCTGGCCTATTGTTTATGGCAGACTTGTTGCTCTCTTCCAACATGTGGACCCAAGGTAATTGAAATAATATGTTTTCAGTTAATGTAAGGCCATGATTCTGATAAGTCTAGAGTGGCAACTTGAGAATTAATGTCTAAACTTAGATGCATGTATATCAATTGATTAATCAGTGTTTAATGCCTTTTCAAGGTTCACTTCAGCCTTCAACTTGACGGGCAGAAACTACGATAAGCTTTAAGAAAAAATATATTATTACTGTCCTAAAACATTTTGTGGTGTTATATTTTGACAATAATTAGAACAGCACAGTCTTCTTCTTTAATTTTATAATTGTCATGTTGTTCCGGTTTCTGTATATTCTGTATTTTGTTTAATGTCATAATAATGTCCTTATTTTCCTAAAGTTTACAAACGACAGAGACTCGAGCCTCCTCGATACTGAGATCTGGGAGTAAGAAGGTAACCACAGAGAGGGATATACACATGAACCTCTTGAGGAATTATGTGGTGATGGCCTGTTGTATAGCTCAGAAATCCTCTATGGTACCACACAGGTGTGCTTCACCTGAGCTGGGGTAAGTATAACCAATATCTATTTGGGTTGTTCATTTTATGCTCAATATATCAGTTACATTTTCATCATTAACTAAAATTAACTCATAATTTCTTCTTTTGTGTATCATTATCAGCTAACCAGCCATATGGGAAAATTGTTACCTATTTTAAAGACTTCCTGGTGCCCTTAGAACTAAGGGAAAACGTGAAGCCGATCTGTTTGTGATTTCTTTGTATAAGATCCTGTGATTGTCCTGTCTTGTCTTAGTTTGTTGCCAGTGGCGTCGTAGGTGGTTTCCTCCTCCTTTTGGGCTAGCATGCTGTCATACGAGCGAAATAACCTTAACTACTGTGTTAAACCACAATCAAATAAAATCAATTTTTAGATCCGTCTGTCGACCCTCAGGGATATGAGTGAGTCACAAGATGTGGCTCCGGCAATCGCGGGGGTGGTTTGTACGAGGTTTCCTCCCGGTTTTCCACCATAATAAGGCAAGGAGCAGTGTGAAGTGGACAATCTGTTGTCATATATGTGAAATACCCTTGAGTACGACGTTTAACCCCAATCAAACAAATAAACAATCAATTTTTAGATTAACTAACCAGACTTCAAGTTGATAGATTCAGATTCAAACTTATTGTATAAATTATTCTTGATGATGTTGTTTTTTCAAAGCTTTGTTTTTGTTTGATAATATATTCTGATTGCACATAATTATTTTATTAAATGGCTATATTTCAGTTCCTCCCCGGAGAGTAACACGTCTGACAAGTCTGAGGGTAGACAAGGCGGGGGGTCCGCCACATCAACTGGTCTGTTCCATATGCTCATGAAGTGTGATGGTGCTGATATGAGGGATTCCATTGTGAATGGCCTGGGACACACAAACTCGGATGTTTTCAGGTAGAATTAATCGACCTCCTATGATATCAAACTTTAATTCGAGAGTAGATTATCTGAAGGTTCTACCCTATTTGGTCCACATGCTCTGAGCAGATCTGACATTTCTGATATGGGTGACTCATTTATGGTCAAAGACTCCCAAACTCCTGTATTTTCAGGTATGATTAATACAGTCTGTATTATTTGTGTAGTGATAATAGGGTTGAATAATGACATAAGAGTTTAATCTTACATGATGAAACGTTGGCATTGTGGGTATACATGCTTTTATTTGTGGGGAAAAATTATACAGGAATCCTTGGGCAACATAAACAGTATGGATTATTATGGTATATATCGATTACATCCTCTACTGTTGTTTTGCTCACTGATGGTCTTGTACAGCCCTTTTTGAAACTACCAATACAAATACTTGAATTTAAAATTATGTGTAACTGAGCTGTAATTCTTATGTTATAATCAATAATTTTGATTTACATGCTTCATTTCAGAGATTTAATGGAAGAGTTACTTCCCTTTCTGAAAGAAGCTATTGATAAAAAACAAGACAACATAAAGAGACGGAGAAAGAGAGATCTTCTGAGAGTTCAGTTAGCCAGAATCTTTGAACTCCTGGCAGAAAATAAAACATTTGCTCAAGCGTAAGATAATTTATTTTCTACTAATTGTGCGTTCAGGCTCGAAAAGATAAACCAGCTTAATTATCAACCGCTTTTCAAACTAGGCTTCTGTTGTTTGGACTAGCATTCAGATGAACAGAATATTCAAACTACCATAAGAATTAGAAACAATTTGTCATTATTTGAATCATGACATAAGGTTAACACTAAAATGGATGTCGCTGTAGCTCAGTCAGTGCCATGTTCAGCCTGTAAACTGCACGACCCAGGATCGAATCTCATTTAAGGCATTATATGTATATATGTTTATACATGTATATGCAAAATAAAGCTAGGTATCTTCTGTCCATGAAACAAGACTTTTGCTTTTTATCTGTATTCTGTTTGAAAAGTATTTTTTCCTCAATTCAGTAGCTCTGGTGTAATTGATAAAGAGAAGCACTGTCTGATTGGAACATTTGTTGATTACATTGATGGAGCGCGTCAGTATCTGGAGGGAGAAAGCGATAGAGATCTACCAATTCTCCAGGAAATCAGACTCCATTTCAGCGGATTCGTCCATTACCTGATCAGAAACACGCCATGTAAGTCATTTAAACATTGCCTTTATTACTTTGAAAGAAGCTCAATGTTATTTCAAATTGCTTTTCTGTTTTTTCCCCACCAAATACCTTTAATAACATTTTTGAAAATTCTTCATTGATTAAAGTGTTAAACATTAAAACTGTTAAACTATCTTTTACAATTAGTTGTTCCCGGTCACCTAAGAATGAGTTTGCTATCTCGTTATTTTGAGTAAGCTATCTTATTATTAATCAAGATATATCTTCAGTATGACTTAGGTATCTTTTGATTGTAATTATGAGTAAACTATGTCTTTTGAAGAAAAATTTGGTACTGACTTCTGTTATTAGCAAACAATTAAATATCAAGCAATGTAAAATTGTCATTTGTTTTTTATATATTATACACTTCCTGTCATCATGGGACTCACCTGACTGATATAACCTGAATACAAAGTAAAACACCGACCCAAATAAACCTTGCAGATGTCATATTGTAAGTCAATGTGTGTGTTTTGTTTGTTTCTTTGTTTAGCTGAGTTGAGAGAGACACTGCTGACGAGAGAGTTAAGATACAGTTTATTTCACCTGTTTGCCAGTTGGGGAGGACGATTCTGTCCAACATTTGGCTCCATTGATAGAAGGTATAATAGAAACAAACATTTCAGAAATATTAAAGACTGGTTTATTAATGCTCTCGGGACATGAGAACTACACATTTACTTTTAGATTCACAGATTAATAGTTTTTCACCAAACAGCTTTATGAATAAAGCACAATGTGGTGTTAAATACCAATTCAATGAATAATTTAGTCGATCCTGTATTGGATATATGTTTAATTTCACACTGAAGTATTTTATAAGCACAGAACTTTTAAAATGATATATATATATTTATATTTACAGTATGACTATCTCTTTACTGTTCTCTGTCCTATTTTGGTTGTTGATCTTGTACATAGATGTGGGGAAACACCTTGTTCTGCACAATATACAGTGAAGGATTGTTTCAAAATGTTTTATAATATAATTAATGCCTCCATAATGTCTCTGTATTTTGTGTTAGTCTGTAAGTACCTATTGAGGAGTGTTCAAGGCCATCTGCTGACCCTGGCTGGGCGAGGGAATTGTCCATGCGGTTTCTAATAATGTCGGATGTCAATAATGAGATTGAACAATGATGCAAAGTCAGTAAACGCATGTTAGAATGTATACATGTTAGAATGTATACATGTTAGCGATGTTCTCATGATGTCCAATTATTATGAGCATGTTATTTGATGTTGTGTTTAGATTGGTGAAGGATGAGAATTGTACGGACCTGGAGTTATCAGCTGTTAGAGCCATGTCTTCTGTACTATGTTGTGGACCAGTGTTTGACCCTAATGGGCTGAATGATGACGGCTATGTCTACCAGTGGTTAGATATTCTACTCAGCTCCCACGATGAAAAGGTTAGCAAGTCTCTATCACTGTATTCATTTGACACAAGTTTCTATGACGACACTGTAAAGACCATTCTATTCAGACTACCTGGTCGATTTGACTTGAAATTAAAATGAATAAATCTTTGCATCGACAGCATTTTGTTTTCTAACTCATGAAGATACAAGAGTGTTTGGTTTAAAAGTAACAAGTAAACCATCTCATGAGTTACTCCAAATAAAGTGATGTTCATACTCATAAAAGATACGCAAGATACACTCTTTTGAGTGAGCGGTCGTGAGGCACTTCCAGTTGCCCTGTGGCTCTTATTGCTAAGGGCAGCATGAAACTGATCTTTTTGTGATTCTTTGTCTGACGTCTTGTGATTGTCACATGTTGTCATTGTTTGTTTCCAGTGAAGTGGAGGGTGATTTCCTTCATCCATTGGGCTGGCACATTGTAATATAAGTGAAATCACCATAAGTATGACTTAAAATCCTAATCAAACAAACGCTTTTTTAAAACTATTTGAAGAGGTGTTGTATAAGTACCTTTCATACTTAATGCTGTTTACTTCTTGACACTCAACAATTTCATGTATTAATCATATACAGTTTTGTGTTAGTCGCACTATATATTATAAATACAGACCATCTGTATGCCTCAACACACTTGTTTGACAAACTTAGGTGTTACTTAGTCACAGGATTATGGAGAAAAAAAACCTTATATTCTGGAAGCAACATGAGGAAATGAATAAAGATTTGAAAGAATTATTGTTTCATCACTTTTGACAATAATAGAGAACCAGATATTCAGCACCCTAGTACAATGACAAGCTATTATTTGTCTTGTGTTTTAAAAAAAGACCTATTTTAAAAACTGTTAATAAAACAATATAGACAAATTACTTATATTTCCCATAATAATAAGTGCCACATGTTAATCCTTAGATGAAATCAGTTTTACGAGTTGCATACCTAATTGTCGTTCTCAGTGCTGGAAATACATGATGTATGGTACATCAAGTGAAATTCCCATTGGTCTGAGATTAAACATCTCACAAAAAAACCCATTTATTTCCATGCTATTAGAAAGCCTTGGCTGGTATAAAGGTAGGAACAACAAAATAATTCAGATTTATCCCAGGCTGGTGTTTACCTGCTTCTCACCTGCTTTGCCACCTGAAACTTCAAGTGCAAAGACATCCTTTAGGTGGAATACCACTGAGTATGCTGCTAAACAGTAAGCAAAACGGCAGAATCATTTAAATTATTTTGAAACACACCCAACGTTTATGTTATAAAAAGAGCCTCCCCCCAAATGGTTATAATTCATATTGTGTGGTCTTTTTCTATAATAATTTACATCATGTATCTATATTTATGTTCTCTATTTAACTATCTCTGTCATCAGATTCAAGGGGAGGTAAGTCATGGTGCATGGAGTGGATTTCCACGTGTACCAAAACTTAAAAGACAAAAAGTGTTTTTATTTTGCTTGTTTGAAGCTTTGATTATTTTCCAATCCTTGTAACTTTGTTTTTTTTGTTGTTTTGACCCTGGATTTTCGCAGTTTATTTTATTTTTACCACAGCTATTTTAGTTGATGAAAAATATCCCTTTATTCAGATTATCATCAATATTGTACAAATAGTTCGCAAACAATGTTTAAATTGATCTTGCATTTCTGTTTGCTTATAATATAGCATTAAATTGGAGCTTTCAATATATTGTGTTTTATTATGAAGCACATTACTAAAGACACAGATTTGATTTGTTGTCATTTATCATCTAGCCTTTCACTCACAATCTTTGCTTCCTATTTCAAAACATTTTTTGCTTTATAGTACATAAAATAAATTAAATGACATTCTGTTTGGAAAGCTAGAAGAAATAGTTATACAGAAAATCTATTTTGGAACTTAAAAAAATGTACTATATTTATTGGGGGAAATTGGATCAATCATTTTAAAAAAGACAGCTTTCAAAAATTATGTTTAATAAGCAATTTTACAGTTATACAGCAATATGTCAGGTATCGCAAGATTTCAAAGGCCAGAAGATATGAAGCTGAAACTAATAAATCCACCGCAATTTGAGTCCCTGCAAGTGAAACATTGTTTGATAAAAATCAGCTTTCTGCTTTTGTTTTTTAACAAATGATTTTTATCTGAATTTGGATTCTAAACACGTTATGAATTTAAATTTTATTAAAAACGACAAATTAAGGACACACTCATACCCTGGTTTGACTAGTTTAAATTTGTTACCCTCTAGTCTCGGAAATCTTGTGATTCGTAAGATTCTGCTGTAACTATAAGATCGCTTATTGTTTTAGTGAATAAAGATTATATGCATATCTAAGCTGATAGGAATATTTAACCATCACTTGGTTTCCCATGAAACATGAGGTAACTCGACCAAGGGGGTGGTTTAAAGAGGTTTCCTCTCTGTTTTCACTTTTCAACCATATTAAGTAAGGCATCCTAAAAGGGGGCTGGATATATTGGCCCTTAAATTTTTTTTAGTACCATATTAAGAAAGGCATCGTAGAAGGGGGCTGGATAATATACTGGTCCTTAAAAAAGACTTCTCTAGTAATTATATATTATATAAGGCATCGTAAGAAATAGACAATAGAATCTGCAGAGTAAATGTGAAATATAGAGTTTTTTAACAGGTGAGTTTTAATTCAATTTGAGGGGCCAAATATATCGGCCACTTCATAGAACTTCTAGTAATTACCATATTAAGTTATCGTGCATAGTAAGAAATGGGCAATCCATGTTAATATTACTAAAATTCCCTTGAGTATAACAATAAAATGCAATCAATCAATCTGATGTTTGACTTAAAGACAGCAGTGTTGTGCATTCACTTTTTAAATATACTTTTTCCCCCTTAAGTTTTGTTTTCGCATTAAATTGTAGAATTCTAGAACATGCCACGTTTTTGTGAAGTTTGTGTTCTTTTTCTGCATCAGAAAGTTTGTTACGAATTAGTTATGTTATTTGTAATGATGCAAATGTCATAGTGTTATTGCCCACCATTGTCAGTATGTTTGAAGTGAGGTTTGTTTCCATTTTATTGTTGTAAATAGAATAACGCCAAACTGTATTACTGCATTTTATACTTAAATTATGAATCCAAATGGTTTACTCGTATAATTTGGTGCTTTTTAATTCCCCACCCATAAAGGGAAAACCACTGATTTCCGACCCAAACTTATTATTTTTACTGGGCTATTACTATAGCCCCATTCTGATATCGTTAAGAATTCAGAAAATTTACTAATTTTTATCTAAATGCTCGGGACTACATCAGCACAAAACATTACTGAAAGCCTATTAATTGTTGTGTTTTTGTAGCTGAATTGTATGCCTATACGTCTGAATGCATAGTGAGTAGTGAGAGGGTTATTATGAGTTTGTTAACCCAGTTCTCCTGTTAAATCCAACCCAGTGATCATGTTAAAGACACCCTCCTCGAGTGCCTCAGCACATCCTATGAAAGCCTATATATAGGTCATTGGCTGTGACTGGCTTGCAATAATTTTCCACTGAAAGCAGACATTCTAGGTTGAATTTTTGGAAATCTCCCAGTCCCACACAGCCTCATGTTCAATGTCTTTGTTTTGATGACATAACTGTAAAAATATCAGATGAACGGCAAAATAATTTGACTTATCTATGAAACAGGGTACGATAGTGAGTCGGACATTTCTGTTTGTGAGAGTTTTTCTGATTTGAGCCCTGTGTATGTAGGCTTAGTCAGTCTAAAACCGCTAGGCCTAATGCCCGCTACCAACACGCCCGAAAGTCTAGTGAAAACGCCCGCTATTTAAAATCGTATTTAACACACACAC
>JAQQZZ010005691.1:0-11803 GCA_030265115.1 Mopalia vespertina
GTGGACAATCCGTCGTCATATAAGTGGAATACCCTTGAGTACGACGTTAAACCCCAATCAAACAAACAAACAAACAATTATCATGTTCAAAGTTATAAATGCAAAATATCGATAAATTTATGCCAGACAACTGGTAATTATGCCACATTATGTTCAGCAGGTTTTATTCGACTTATTACTGCAATTGTGTCTCATAAATATATGATGTAAGTCACGTCATGTGATCTGCGATGTTTCACGTAATTCACTCCAATTCCGGGGAAATTTAAAAAGATGCAAATTCTTCCGACTGTTAGCCAAAAATGGATTAGCGGCTCTTTACCAAGTTAACAAAAATGCTTTACCAGATAGGTGTTACCAATGTTTTGGTACCTTTATTCCAGGGGATGACAGACACGTTATAAGTAAGAATGGCACCATATTAATTATCAGGAATGTTAGCAAAGACACTGACTTCCAGACTGTACAGTGTAACGTCTCCAATCACAGAGGATACACTTTCGCCGAAGCCTTTCTTGATATTATAGGTAAGTTTATGTTGTATGGTGTATTCCAACAATAATTGACACTATTACACAATCATAAAATGTTAAGTGTTTCGTCGGTTGGGAGGGAGCTTTCTGTTGTTATACCCCGGTGCACTCAACAGGGAGCTGGTCTATCATGGGTGTCTGTAGTGTGTCCTATGATTTTCCTTTCCTGTCTTGGCTTTATTGTCTGTGACGTCGAAGCGTCGTCCACCAGTTAGGTTGCGCACCATCATAAGAGTGACACAACAGTAATATGCCCCAAAGGAACAAACAAATAGATCATTGGTATACCAAAAAGGCAAGATGTTTTCAGTTGCGTCTTCAGTAGTTTTTATCTTTGGTGATTCGGTGATTAAAGACAGTTCCATGTCACCTATGTGTTGTAAAACTGTCATTCAGGCGAAATGGTTAAAAAAAACTCAAAGCTTTTATGAAGCATTAAATTATAGTATCGTATGTGTTTTATATTTTTTTACCAGAACCTTTGGAAATTAAACACCATCCGGAAGAAGTGTCTGTAATGAGGGGTGAGACCGTCTCAATCCACGTTGGCGTTACGTTAGACGAAACGTTAGACGCTACATTCACGTGGCTCAAAACTGACCAACATATTGCACAACTGAAAACACATAACAGTAACCCTTCGGAGGTTTTCACGGTGACGTCAACACGGGACTCCAGTACGTTGACGCTGAATGCTGATAACGTAGCGGAAGATGACGTCATGTCGTATACTGGATATTACGTTTGCGTAATCAGTGACGGCGTTGGAGAGGAAATTGCGAAAGGAAAAATAGTCATCACGCTACCTCTAGAGCCTCTTCCAGATGGTATGTTTGTTTTGAGTTTCTTTTTTAAAAAATCGCATTTTTTAAAAAGTTTTGAATTATAGACACGTTGTAGGTGTATTTGCTGCTGGCACCGATTTGACGAAGTCGTTTGGACTTAAGTGAAATCTAACAAATACACATGAATCCAGTATTCTTAAAATTTACTATTTAAAATTTGTAGATAGCGTCTTCATTTAACTAAATACTCATCGATGAGTTTACCATAACCCAGCCAGCAATGAAACACTACGGGATCCACGTGGATGTTAGCAAATGATGGTCCATCGATGTGACAAACTTTGGTGGATCCCATCAAGTAGCCCATTTCAACCCACAGGGGTACATGAGTCAGTGCTGATTAGAAAATTCAGTTTTTAATTTTTGTTTTTTTCTGGTCAGAATTGGCCCAGCAGCATGTGTAGTGTTAGGTTAGTTTTAACAATATAACCTTAAAGGGCACTGTCCAAAAGGTCCACGGGCGTGATTCAATGGTTAGCGTGTCGGCCTACTGATCCCTGGTACGATTACCAAGTATATGTATGGCAGTCACACGATGTGGCTACTGCAATCGCGAAGGGGTTTTTACGAGGTTTTCCACCGTATTTAAGTACAACAGAACGAGTAGGGGACAATTGGCCGTTTTGTAAGTGAAATAGCCTTAAGTAGGGCATATAATGTTAATTAAACACCAATCAAAAAAACAAACAAATCTAAGCTTGTTCCCAATGAGAAATTTTCTCGAAATGTAAACCTTTGGACCAAGGTTTGATCGAGCACCTGCTCACATGCACGTTCCGATTTCGTTCCAGACAGATCATCCGTTCACACATTCCTAATTCGTTTCAGACAGTTCAATTTCATTTCATTTTATTCACCCAAATACTTCCATAAAAAGAATAGTTACATAAAATATACTGAGATACTTCGGGAATAACCTTACTGAACAGTAGTTATTACATTAAGGTTATGTTACACACATTCAAGGAATTCATATTTAATCAAATTATTTGTCAATATTCTCAACACCTTTTGCTCAGAGACAACTCTGATAGATATGAAATAAAGGTTTAAATGGCGTCCGCAACCAATAACTCCAAGTTTTCGAATTGTTATCGTTACCATGTAAATTAAATAAAAATTAAACGTGCAAAATATAGATCTGTAAGTAAAATAATTTCCAAAATTATCTTGATAAAATACCATTGTGCAGACATATTTAAAATGCTAAGCCTTCTATTTTAGACGATTCCGCAATGCTATGGGGCCTGGCAATAGCAGTAGCTCTGGGCGTCATATTTATCGGAGCGGTTATTGGGATTATATGTTTTACTCGAAGACGAAGAAGAAACAGACCAGACAAAGGTTAGTTGACGGAATTATTGAAGACGTTATGTATTATCCTATTAACCTGGGGTCGGAGGGCTGTTAGATGACGTCACGCAATGATGAATATCTCTAATCCGCTATTACAGCCATTTAATCAGGTGTTAGCGAATAATCGTATTTCGAGCAGCTGGGCCCAATGCTCGTATTCCTACAGCTACTTGAGTATTTCTTAAAGTTAAGAAAAACATTTTCTAACAAGTCTTTAAATATATAAACTGTTCATGGCGTTAATTGATAGATTGTAAGTGAACTTTTAAAAATAGAAACTTATTATTTCATATTTAATTTTCGTTCAATGGAAAATGAAAGGCTGAAATATATTTTCAATTAAAAAGTAGCTTTATGAATGTGGGTCCAATATTGCCTTCACCCCAAATGTACATAGGTCACTTTAATAGCTCGAGATAAAGACTTATGATAAAATGGTATCTGAAAGTGAATCGGTTGTAAAATGAATGAACTTCCATGTGTGAGCGTGAACAATCTTTGGTTTATATGAGGACATTTCGGTTTGATATGGATCCGTAGTTTGTTATTTAACAAAAAATCAATTTGAAGGTAATTGGATTGTTTCCCGATCTAAAAGGGATCGTCGTATCCATGCAAAAGAGACAAACGTGAAAACTCAAAAAAATAAACCCTTATCAGTTTTATAATGTCACCCGTTTTATATTGTTTTGCAGTTGCTGAACTACCTCTCAAATCTCAATCGAGTTCGTTATCTTAATGGCAGTAAAGGATGACAGAGATTCATAGACAACACATCATCATTTTGAAGTACAACAGTACTTGTCCTGTCATGTTTCCGAATTCCTTAATAGGCCTACACTCTTAGAAATAATGTTTTTTGAGGGTTCTGTAGAAAAGAGGATGGTTCTCTATGGAACCATTACGACATAAACGGTTCTTTGATATAATAAGAAAGGGATAAATATTTGGAACAGTTGCTGTGAGGGTTCCATACAGAACCATAAGGGTTCCACCAGAGACTGAAGAATCTTAAAGGGTTCCATTAGGGCCATATTTTTCTAAGAGTGTACCACTGCATAAAACGCAAGCAGAAAACTGTGGTTGTTTCACGTTACTAAATAGTCATGTTATATATAACGGTCCATATGTTGCTCGTTTTAATCAGTAACGAGTTATTTCGTGATGGTCTCAAATATTCGTTATCACAGACTTAATTGTTCCTGTAAGTGTGAGGTATTTGGGTGTCACTGTAAGTGTGAGGTATTTGGGTGTCACTGTAAGTGTGAGGTCTTTGAGTATCACTGTAAGCGCGAGGTCTTTGGGTGCCTATGCAGGATCTGGTGTAGATTTTGTCTGGGAATGTTTACAACCAAATATGTGAATAAAACAAAGCGATCTAATTTGGTAAAATGTAAATGAAAATATATGTTTTATCAGTCATGCACATTTCAGCACTTTGGTCACCCTTTCCCTCTCAACTACGGGGTTTTCGAGTTATGAGTCACGATATTTAACATGGGCGGTCAGATTATAACCATCAAGTACCATCTAGCTTTTAAAACCACACTGCAACTTTTGGATAAACCTGCGCCACCACTTTCTTCCCAGGAAATAACGAGGCTGAGCTCTACTCTTAGCCACAGTTACGGAACAAGTTTGTTACTTAAAAATGTGTAAATGTGTACGTAAGGTGGGTCAATATAAAGTGGAAGTATTTTTTTATTTAAGAATAATTACATTTGTTAGTAATCTTAAAAAAAGAATGACATTGGTCTACTGCTGTATGAAATCATAGTATATATGCCGGGGTAGGTGAACAGCTAAAATTTTCCTGGCGATGACCGCACAATTTTTGGTAATTTATCGAATTTCACTACACAATTAAGATGGTCTATACGCAATGTCATGGATTCAAGACATCGAAGGTTTTAATCAAATGATGGGCGGTAGGGAATATTGCAAATTAACAGGTGAACGTTTCGTTTTCCAATAGCTTATAATATAACTTCTTGCAAAAGTTACAGTTTTAAAGCTTTATTTTCCTGAAAACAACAACCCGCAATTTTAAAAAATAGGCAGACTGTCCTACCTTGACATAAAGTGACGTCATTTTGCAAAGGGAAGTCACTCTATTGTCGCAACCCCATAGCTCGAAAGCCTTGTATAAGGTGCAATGACAACCGATGTTTTATGCAGTATAACATTGGTTCTCCAAATGTAAAGTTGTTACCATGATGCCAGAGTTCGTAACATACACATCTAATTTGACATTGATATGCATATCACTTTAATTTTGTTAAGAAATATAAGGATTTACTGATACTAGTTATTTCATTATATAGCTAATTACTTTTATATTTTGAGTAAGACAAATGTTTTAAGAGCGGTATAGCTCGCGGTGAATGCCCTGTGGTCGTGTATGTTGTATTGCTTGACCTCAAGATTATTGAAAGTTTTTTTGTTTAAACCACATAACACATTGGAAAATTTGTAGGTTGAAACTTGTTAGAAGCGTGCTAGAATAGAGCTAGAAGCGTGCTAGAATAGAGCTCCGCGTAATCCCAAAATATCCCATTTTCACACAAAGTTTGTGCTTAACATTTCTGGAGTCAGTTTAGCTTCTTCTTGTACTGGTGTTCTTAACGTTAAGGGGCAACGCAAGGCATATCTGTTGTGACCTGTCTTGTCTTTGTTTCTGGCCAATGATGTCGAGGGTGATTCATTTATTTGAAATAACCTTCAGTACGACGCAAAATCCCAAATCAAACAGTTATTTATCAATCGACGAATTTCGGTACATATCGTATATTCGGCGTATGTCACTTTATTGGTTGATCAGTTATATGTTTGCTCCAACGATAATTGCTCTCTCGACGATAACTCATAAACATTGAGTTACTCATGAACCATGAGTTATTGATGCAGCAATTGTCCTCTGAGCAAATGTACAGCTAGGGACTCCTTGAAAACACATGTTGATCGTGAAGTTGCCAGTTACTTTCGACAGGGTGGATAACTTTCGGTTTTGTCCGTTACGTTTTCTCCGCTTAAAACAACTACATGCACCGTCGTCACGTAAGATAAGTAATGCTAAGTGCGGCGTAAAATACCAATCAACAAACAACCAAATGCAGATTGCTTAAGTGGCGTTTGAAGCCGTTCTAATGCTTGATTTTACTTAAGTGATAATGGTGTAGCCTACTCGCCAATAGTATAATTGCTACACACTAACACAACCTTAAAAAGTACCCAGAAAATTAATGTTCCTCCATTGCTAAATGTAAAGGCGGCATGGCTATTTTTTAAATATGCTGGCCGTAACGGAGGGCAGTATTCTACTTGAAGGGAAACATACATGAAGTATTACCTTAGCATCTGGCTATCACTCAAAGCGGATATCAGTAGTAGGCCTATTCTGGTTTTACATTGGGAAATACGATAACGTATAACAATGCTGCCGGTATTTTATGGGCAATTAAATAACTTAGCGAGAGGCCTATATAGTACACGCCTAGTCCTACTTAATTTAAAATACACTTTGTAAAATATGTAGATATATAGAAATAAAATGTATAATTTATTTTGTTTTGTTTATTTTCTGATGACTTTAGTCTATATTATGGAAGCTGATAGATCTAGTCTGATCAGAAAGAGTTGAGTAAGTAAAGGCGATATAGGCCGGCTGCATTAGTGTAGAAAATATCCCAGCACTAATGATGTAATCTGTTACAAATGCGCCCTCTAATAAAATTACAATTTGAAGGAAATATGTGAAAATAATCGCATCTAAGAAGATGTGATTGAACTAAAGTTAAAGACAATCTACCTACGTGGATTTAAGGTCTATTTGGGTTGAATTATTTACACGATTTGAAATAATATCTACGGTACGTATTTTACCTGAGTTAAAATAATATTTACATAGGTAGATATAATTATCTCCAGTAGAAATTATATTTACGGATGTAAAAATATTTCTAATTTATAGATAGAAAAAAAAAATTACAGGTAGTCTTCTATCAAAAATTATATCATCCTTTCTGAGCCACTAACTTTTACAAGGGCAACCAAACCTCTCTTCCATTTTTCTATGTTCGGTCGTCTAAATAAATGATACCGCATCCTTTTATTTGATTGGTTAAAGTCAGACAGGTTATGTCAATACGAGGCTATGCCTGAGGTTAAGCGTGAGTGAGTTGTACAGTCTGTAAACTAACATTGATGTAGGTCAAATATTTAACACAAACGTCGAAGCGAGGGCCTATAAACATTCTGGGTAGGATACGGTTTTTAGAGCATATTGTGCTCGATTTCCCCCAATATTTGGCACCAGAATACAGTTTAGTTTGTGTTAAAGGCTTCGCATACAGTAAGTTTGTCTTCACACGATCAGCAAGAAGATGTCGTGTGTTCGACGTTATGATTTGGTGACGGAATCTGGGTGCTCAATAATGTGATAACACTTTCTCTTATAAATGTTATTGAGTACGATGCCCAGTAATAATTCGGGGCGAGTAGGGCGATGTATGTGTGACTTAATACTACTGCATTCCCAAACACGTGCACAGGGACAAAAGTATATCAAGAACTCCATAAAGGTACGATATAAAGATTTACATTTTGGATCCCATTTAAGCCGGACTTCTTTATTGCCGACATCATATAAGACAATATTTTCCACTGGTTCAACTAGGCATAGCGGGAATCGATTGATTACTTCAACGCTCTACAGATTATCGCTCGATTCAATATTGAAGACAAATTTCCATTACTATAATAAAGAAATAATTCGCAGTTTTACAACTTATTCTGTGAAGAATAAGAAAAATAACAAAGGATCAAAAGAAAGAACTGTTCGATTACTAAACGCTGACACCGGCGGTGTTGTGATAGATAAGTATGTTGATTTTGGTGATGTTGATCAAAGTGAGTGGAAAAGGTATTATTTGAAAAGTATAGACATGTACAACGCCGAGACTTCTGAAACTCTTGACAAAATGTCAACTAAAGACACTTTAACAGAGACAAAAGTTGCCCAAAATTCAGATAACGCGAGCACTGGTGAAACTGATAAGACGCCTGGGTTGGCATGTGATGAGGGTGCGGACAGTGTCCAGCAAGGCGCTGGGTCTCAGAATGACGTTGGCGCTGGTGTACATGTTAATATGGGGTGGGAGGCGCTGGTTGATGATTCCAAACTTTCACAGGAAGAACTTCAGATACACTTACTTCACAGAGATGCTGTAAAGGTACGAGTTTAAGGCAATTTGCAACCATTCTATTAAATTTATAAAGCTATAAAATTAAGCACCCTGAGCCTTTCTAAACCCACTTGTTTCACGTTTTATGTATTAAGTATTATGGTCTGATGTCTTTAAGTGATGTTTTTCTTTCATAAACCTATGGTTTTTTAATCTTAGTAAACATAAAAAATACAAAAAGAAATGTCAGTTATTAATATTCTTTTTAATTGTTATAGAATGGCGAAGACTTTTATCTGGATCCAATTACGGATTTGTACGTTACAACAAGGTTTGGGCATCTTAAGCGTGGAGAATGTTGTGGGAATGCTTGTAGACATGTAAGTGTTTAACCTATTTTATTTACACCATTCAGCATGACCATTGATAGTTTGTAATGGTCTTTTAGCAAATTGACCCTGTCGTTTTATGAACACCTTCACCATACCATCATGCCATGATTGACCTTGTTTAGGAAACAAAGGAACGATAATAACACTTTATAAAGTATATTAAAAAAGTACCCAACAATGAATAAATCAGTCGATCGTCCAATCAAGCAGGCAATCAATCATCCAAGCAATCAATAAATCAACCAACCAACCAATAAATCAACCAATCCATCAATCAATCAATCAATCAATCAGCCCACCAATCAAAATACCAATGGATGAAGCAATCAATCAGCCAAATATCAATCAATCAAGCAATCAATCAGCCAAATATCAATCAAGCAATCAATCAGCCAACAAACCAACCAACCAATCAATCGATCAGCCAACGAACCAACCAACCAATCAATCGATCAGCCAACGAACCAACCAACCAATCAATCGATCAGCCCACCAATCAAAATACCATCAACCAGCCAGCCAACTAAACAATCAATCAATCAATCAAAAGACCAATCAATAACCCAACCAATCAAAATACCAATCAATCAATGAATCAGTCGATCTACCAATCAAGCAGGCCATCAATCAGCCCAGCTCTCAAAAATTAACTAATCAGCCAACCAATCAATGCATCGGCTAACCAATCACAATACAAAGCCATCAATCAGCCAACCAATCAACAAATCAATCAATCAATCAAAATACCAATCAATCAATCAGTTGATTGGCCAATCAAGCAGGTAATCAATCAATCAACCAAATGATAAATCAATCAAATGACCAATCAATCAATCAACCAACCAAATGACAAATCAATCAAATGATCAACCAACCAATCAATCAATCAAAAGACCAATCAATCATTCCTTTAAATAAAAGGCCAATTAATCAATCAATCAAATGTATCAATCAATCTATCAATCAAATGACATTGTGTGAGCTTGTGTGAATCTGGATTAGTGCACTCTTATTTAACTATTTAGACAAGATTATCATTTTAAATATGGATTAGATGTAACTTTAACTACAAACATTTTGGTTTTAACTACGTAACGGTTCTAAAGTTAACTTTGCGAGAGAAAAAAACTAACTCTTGCGACATTTGACGCGGGTCCTCTTGTAATTGAAACTCGATTTGGATGAAAACCTCGAGTAAATAAATAAAATGTGTGTCCTGTTATTTGGATGGTCAGCCTTCGTGTTTTAAGATGTTCAACAAACTAAGCAAGTAAGGAGTCAGTGAATTTGATATTTTTTTTCCATTTACAGTGCCCTTTTGGTCTCGTGAATGTACCAATTGAAGAAAGAAGGAAGAGGTTTTTCAACTCTGCATTTTACATCTGAAAGGTGCAGGCGGATTTACATTATTTAATTTAATCAGCTGAAGTTTATATTTATGTTGTAGAAGGTCAGCAATAAATGGTGAAATCATGTTTATTTGTGTTTCATGCCAGGTATTTTTGTCTGTTTGACTTTTGTTGTTTGTTCTATGAGCAGTAAGTTGCAGTGTATGAGGGATATTAAACGTTTAAATAAAAGGGAGTTAACTCTGGTATTATAATATCGTTCGAATGTGATTACTGCCCCTTGTCCGTTTTCAAATCGTAAAAAGAGTTAGATATGATTTCTAGCAAAGGGAATATGCCACATTTCAAGTGAATAATGTGCAGGCTTTATAAAAACGACTTTCAAATAAAATATTGTGGAAAACTTAATAGATAAACTATTTTAGGCAGCTTCATGTGATCATGCTTGAATGAGGAGACCGGCAATTTAATACTAGTAGTTTCAACTAAAACATACAGCTCACAAAGAATTACATTATGAAAAAACAATGTCATTTACATTTGCGCCAAAACGTTTATTTACAACAAAGACTTATCACATATATTAATTTGTACCTCACGCTGGCACATGTATGTTGATAAATTGCCAATCGGCTTATGTTATGTAAATTCGGGCGAGATGCAATAACAATTTGGGGGTCGACTATCCAAGCCCAAAAGACGATTGTCCAGGGGCCGCCTAGGCCCTGGAAACTATAAAAGCTGTGAATTGATTAAAACTATAGCTGAGATCTGAATAATTTTGAGCAATCAAATGTAGAGTTGGTCCCAAATTAAAAATCTGGCTATTTTGTACAAATCTATCAAATCCTGTGCTCCTAAATGTTCCAATTTCCCATTAAGTAGCTGATTCAAGTTCAACCATTACCACTAATTATATCGTTACTTTAATTGGAACAGTCGAGGTGCCGCCTGGGCGTCGGTAGCTCTGAAAATGAGGAAGAGAAGCAATGAAATGTATAGCCAGTCCCATAATATGAATGCAGAGGGTTGAGAGGGAGCTTCATGTTGTCCTGGTGCTCTCGGAGCAAGGGGCAACATAAAGAAGATCTGTTTCTTCAGTGTCCTTGTCTTTGTCCTGTTCTTGTCTGTGTTTGTTGCCAGTTGTGACCAGGGTGGTGCCCTTCATAAAGCGGTTTGGCGAACGTCATATGAGTGAAATAACCTTAAATACAGCGTTGAACCCCAAACTTTATATGACTCATTTTATTGTGAACTAATCGAACGCAATTTACCAGAAAGTATTAAATCATGTGCTAATAAACACCAGTGATATGATTCAACTTTAACCATATCCATTTAGCCCAGAAGGCCTAAAGCCCAACTCTGCAATGGAATGCGGCAGATAAGTGGTATATGTCCTTCTTTATGCATTTTTGTTTAATTTGTTTCGATGTGTTTGTCTTGTTCAAAGTCTTTGAAGTGGCCAGGTGCCTTTAAAACTGATGACATCTGAGTGTTAAGCATAATACACAAGTAGTGTTATTCCTCAAAATGATAACGTATTTAGGAATTACACTACTTGTGTATTATGTTAAACTCTTCAGTGGAACTTACGGTTTTTAAGTGTTCAGGATTGTGGTTTTACAACAAATTTTGAATACATGGTTCATATGAACTTTGTCAGGTGTATTGTATACATAACTAACCTTGTGGGCCGGTTCATGCCATGTCATACACATATGCCACAGTCTGAGGTTAATTGAATGGGAAATTTGAAAATTGTTCAAAAGCTAAAGAATGATTTCCAACTGTCTGCTGAGCAGATTGAAACATCTATCTGACCAGGCTGCCAATTTGGTATATATGTAATATGGCTGAAAATGTATGGATAAATTAAAATTATATTAACCATGAACATTGGTAATAGACTTTTCTTAATAGTGAATACTGTTCGCGCATTAAGTGCAAAACAGCAACAAACAACAAAAAACACTAAAAAAAAACAAAACAAAACAAACAGTAAAAAATATCCAGAATTAGAGCCACAATGAAACAATTCAGTTATGTCCCTAAATGCGCTTATGCGAGTGCGAGCAATAAAAAATATGAAAGATAAAGATATATCAGAAAGCAATAAAAAAAAATCCCGAAAGTGTGTGTGTA
>JAQQZZ010005702.1:0-11802 GCA_030265115.1 Mopalia vespertina
TCATGCTCAGGTTTTCTCACCATCTACCCTTAGTAACCCTATTATTTTCATTCCTTTAGAAACAAATTGGAAAAAATATTCACCATGATATGACAATAAGGCCATCATATTTTTTCTTTATTCATTGAAGAATAGTTTAAAAAGTTTGTCCTAAACAGTCTCTATAATAAGAAGGGCTCGACATATTGCCCTCGGGCATCTAGTTAAAAATAACCATCGGTTCTGTTGCTTTCATCAGAAGTTTATGATCGCTCGGCTACAAAGTTTCGTAGCTCGACGGCCATTTTGTTAACTGCCCAATTCATCAACTATACAACAATAACGGACGGTTATCAGCTAGATACAGGTGTCTGTAGATGTTCGGCGCGTTCTGCGTTAACCATAATACCTTACTTTGGATTTAAAAAAATATGTTCTGTTAATTTTTATTTTTATATAGTTTTCTACGATTGGAATGTTCTTCTAGATAAAGATTTTTATTTGGTGTTGTTCTAATAAACCACCACAAATGTAATCTATATATTCATGCTGATATTAATTAAATTCGCAATGTTTAATTCGATCTTCACCAACTCTGCTTATTTGCAATCCTGCCTTTCCAAGCTTTCCTACAATATGAACATATATAATATTTCGACCTCTTTTCCGCGTGATAATGGGCTTATCAACATAGGAGTCCAGCCAGACCTAAGTAATGTTTGCTAATGAACGGACAAGAACTAAGTCTTTCTATATGCGCTATTTGTATCAGGATCCTTTGAATTGTAAAAGAATATTGAATAGTTTATGGATCTAACTGTTCTTAAGAGAAATATATGTTAGAAAATGTTTACAATATCAATGTTAACACACCATCCCCACATCGAAACGTTAAAAAAGTCATCAATAAACGCTTACCCGATCGTAAGAAGGAAAAAGCCGAATTGATGGTCTCAAGTCAATTTGTTGACGCTCTGGGATCCTGCGGTACTTTATCCTTCGTGAGAGCTGTGATATCATTTGCCACTTTTGTATCCTGAAATACCGTTGAACCATTTAATAATTTGGAACCATTTGATACCTTTGTATCCTGATATGCCGTAGAACCAGTTTGTATTTTGGAGCTATTGTTGGCATCTAAATCAGATACCGGTTGGCTTTCTTGTGTTGTAGCATTATTCTCTTTCATTTGAGAATGATATGGCTTCTGTTTGAATTTCGCCTTTTCATATATGCTTTCTGGAATATCCTTGATGAGGCGTTTAGGATTTGAGGAAACATACTGTAACAGATCTTCAAAGGCTTTTAAGTAAGTCTGTGCCACTTCTCTTCGGACAAATGAAGCACAGCCTAGTATGATTTTAACAACTCGTCTCTTTGCTGATAAACACACGTAAAGTAAAGTTTCTTGTTTCAGCTGAGGACTCGCTCCATTATCGAAATCGATTCCGATATCTGAGGTCAACTCCATATTGGTTTCTTCATCTAACATTGTTAGCCCGTGTCGTGACATGTTGTATTTAGTTTCAACAGACGTATTCTGACGTATCAGGTTATGTGGGAACAAGCTATTTGCAGAGCAAATCGCAGATTCTAAAACTATACCAAATATGAAGGATTCGATGGTCATATCAGGATCAACATTGGAAATGATAGGGACTTTATTCACCCCTTGTAACACGGCATGTTTCAAAGCGGGCACGTGTGTTCGAATGTTCGTTACAGTTTCCAGCGAGACTTGTTTAGATCCAGAGGTCAGATGCATCAGAAGAATATAAACAGATGTATAAAATTGGTAAGCTGTAGCTGAATGGTATTGCATAGCCATGTCTGCTGCTTCAACCAGATGATTGTTCAGTGTAATCGAGGTCAGCAAATTTGTACAAAAGATGGGTCCTGGCGATTGTGGTTGATCCGCAAGTGTAATTAAAGGAACCACGGTTGACTGATTCACTCGTGTTTTCCAAAATCTCTTCAAGCGTTTGAAATTTGGGGCCAAAACTTTCATAATTTCCTCGTTGAAATCTAACTTGGGATATTTGGGCTGGTGGGTAGATAAGAAGTTTCCATATATGTTTCTGAAAAACGAAAAAGCTGCAAACTGATCAAAAATCATACAGGAGATTAAAATGAAGAGTGTACTGTGGGCCTCACTCTCGTGGATCAGAACGCGAATCCCAATATCCTTGCTAGGGTCTAATTTTGTTTGGTAAAAGTCAAAGACAGCTTTTTCCAAATCCTTAGTATCTTTATCTAAGGATATATAAATTTCGGGGAACTCGTCACGATCGTCAATCACCGGTTCTATGCCATTTTGTCCTTCCACAAACAAAGTATTTACATTCATTTCCTTAATAGAGTCGCCAATAAAGGATTTCAATGAGGGTATTGAATGCGATTTGTCAAAAGTTAGTTCAACCTTGAGAGTGTATGGGATATCATTTGCATAAGATTCATACATCATCTGCTGCCATGGTGTTATTTTGAGCTTCATTAATTGCTGTAGAGCCTCGGGTATTTCTTCCTCTGAACCAGCCTCGTCTTCAGGATTGCACATTATTGTCTCTTCTATTTTGTAAGCCACCGCCTCTAAGGTTGAATTCTCACCCAACAATACAAATAAAGGTATACGTTCTCCAACGTCTTCCTGGATCTTGTTTAAAAATGTGATGGCTAACATAGAATCCATTCCCATGCTGATTAGGGGAATTGAAGTATCTATTTCTTCAGAGGGGATAGGCAACACCGTGTCTGCAACAGCTTTGGCGTATATTGTTAGTTTTTCGATCCGAACAGTTTTGTCCAACGTTTTAAGGCGTGATACATTAATTGCTATACTGTCCAAGTTGACGGCTTTCCCGGATTTTGACAGTTTTTCACCAGATGTATTCAGCAATTTGCGAACATCGTTCACAATAAGTGTACCTTCGTTCTTCAATTTGAGTTCCACGAAACATACTTGAGGCCTTTCCGAAAGTAGAGCTTGTAGAAAGTACGTCTTAATGTCACTCTCTGACAGGGGTATGAATCCAACAGCATCCAGGTTTTGTCGAGCGCGTGTGTTCCGCATAGCCATTCCAACATTTAAAGGACCCCAGTTAATAGACTGACCGGGAAGCCCTTGTTTTCTTCGCAACCAAGCGAGTGCGTCTTGAAAGGAGTTTGCTGCACCGTAATTACTTTGCCCCCCATTCCCAAAGACAGATGTGACTGACGAGTGCATCATGAAGAAGTCCAAGCTCAATTCCCGAAACAAATTATGCAGATTGAGGCTTCCTATGATTTTAGGCTTGAAGCATTTACGAACTCTTTCTTCATCCATTTTTAAAAGAATTGCGTCATCCAAAACCCCGGCACCATGGAAAACCCCTCGTATTGGGTGCTTAGGATGAGACACTTTAAACCGATCAATTCCTTCTTTTAAACTGCTGAATTCGGTGACATCGGCGGTTATACACTCTATAAGCGTTTTGTACTTTTTTTGGATATCAGCCAGGTGATTTTTCATGTCGTCGGATGGAGCACTCCTTGAGATGATGGCAATTATACCACCACCCTTTTCCGCTATAGTTTCCACTATAAGTTGACCAAGGCCACCAAAACCCCCAACCACGACGTACGATGCCGTCTGTCTGAACAATGTCTCCGGTGTCAATTGAATATTTAGATCAGTGGTTTCAAAGTCGACGACATCTTTGACAATATCGGACAAACCTGCAGCGCCAAGGCTCAACATAGCCGAATCAAGCTGGCTTTTATGTTCTGCTAAGATCTTTGTCAGTTTTGGAAAAGTCATTTTTAGTACACTGGCTTGAAATATATGTGTGGGGGAGATGACGGTAAATTCCTGTTTTAAACCCATTGCTATACATTCTCTTGTAGTATTTGCTCCCTTTAAACCATCTATGGCAAAAATATCCTTAACTCCATGTTCTTTAATAAAGCCAACTAAATACTGTGAAGGCATATCTGAGAGGAGGATAGTGGCTTCTGTTTTGTTTATTGGCGTGAATACTTTATCATCATAAATTACAACTGCAGCAGTAACTCCTCGAGTTGCAGCCAAGGCTGCCGCAAGTGTTCCGATCGCCTTTTTGGAGTTGTCACACACTATACTGAGAGTAGGCCTGTTGATTTTCTCAATAGCAGCATAGAGGACTGTCAATGTCAATAAAACGCCAGGTTTGTAATGAGCGAAAAGATCTTTAGGAATAGCACAGGACTCTGGAACATGAACATCCGAGCACATTGTCATAGGGAAGCAAACAACCATTTTCTTCTCACAAAATGAGCCTTCCCCTTCCAGACAAAGGAGATGTCGACGAGGACTGTCCGATAAAGCCCAGATATCATCAGATCCGTCTGATGCCCCCTTTCGGTTAGGAAAGAAACTTGATTTGTGTAGTACCACATTTCTAAGCTTGATGTTTACATAATTCTCATTCGGTCTGGGTTTCGTGTCTCTTTGGTCGTATCTCAATCCGAGACAAACCTCTTGTGAAAAGACCGTATTTTCACTGACAACCTGAATGGGCTCATCGTAATCGAGCACTTGGCTTTTCTTTGATATCCTGGTTGAAATATTACGCGACTCTGACATCTGGGATTTGTAAACTCTACCATTGGCAACCATTACTTCATGGAAATGCTCTCCATTTTCTTTGAAATCTTCTAACAGCAAGAGCAACGTAGCACTATTTTTTTCGGAAAAGTTCTGTACATCAACCATTTGTACTTTTGGATATACACTTTCTTGAGCAACACAGCGCATCATTCCCCATAGAGTCGCATCCATCACATTTACAGTGGGTATATCTGATAATGAACAAATGTGCGTATTTACAGTCAAAATAGTTATTGGAACTGTGCTTCCTGTATGTGCAATGGTAAATAAGATGTCTTTTAGATGTAAAAAAACATTTTCGCAATAAAACCCCACCTGTTCGCTTTCGTCAAGGCTGTAACCGGCGTTTAGTGCATTGAAGTAAATCACTATCTGCATGTCCTCAGACAGTAAAGATTTCAATTTAGAAGAAAACGTTGTTTGGCCTGATACAGATTCTGCAATGGAATGTATGAACACCTCAGTTCGGGGCATAGAGTCAACCTGCAATAAGCTTGGTACATTTTCTACAACATCCGTAAGTAACAAAACTTTTTGATTTTGTGGCACTGTTGCGTTCATGTTGTATGTGAGCCAGTTGAGATGAAATTCTTTGTCTTCAATGCTATTGAATTTCTCTGTCAATACTCTGGCAGCGAACCGTTTGATCTCAGCAATAACCTCGCCGTTTTCACTTACCAGAAACGCGTTCCAAACTACAGAACTCTTTTCCATACTTACAAGTTTCCCATAGACTTGCATGTTCTTTGTCAACGGACGTAGTAAAGTCACTTCTTCAAATCGTGCTGGAAGGGTTTCAAGTGATTGTGATTCATTATTAGGCGCCATGGCTATCACCGCTTGCAGTAAAACATCAAGTATTGCTGGATGGAATCTGGTTAAGTGCATTTGTCTTTGCACTAATTCACTGATTTCAAACGTTGCCAAACATTCGGTTGTGTTCATTCGACTTTGTGTCAACAAATCCAGACCTTCACCATGTGATATGCCGTATGTTTTGAGCTTTTGATAAATTACTTGCTTTGATTCAAAATCTTGGCAGCGTTCTTGAATACTGTTGAGATCTATTTTAGTCCGATCTTCTTTGTGTTTCTTAAGGTATACATGTCCATGTACATGAAGTGTATCTTGGCTGTAAATAGTAAATGAAAAACCTTGCTTAGTGAACGTATCTTCATCGACAATAAACTGGAGCGTACGGTCTTTGCCCTTGATAATATAAATGAATTTGACAAACTTGACAGACACAGATAAATTGAACTGTGACGTTCTAAGGAGTCCCATGCCTACCTCAAGAGCTGCATCACAATACAATGCTCCAGGGACAATAATAGTGGACGAGATTTTGTGTGGGTAAACAAAAGGAGTATTTTCTTCGCTAATGTTTATCTCATATTTGAAGTCGGTGCTTGGGACTCGCTTTACATAGGGATGTTTATTGACGATGGCATCTTTTCCTTGTCGCTCAAGCAGTGCCTTTGTGCCTTCTACCAAATGTTTCCTTCGTTGAAATTGGTACCTGGGTTCCTCTAGCAGACAATTGGATATTTGTGGTGTAATGGTTACCCAATCTGGATTGCAGCCCATGGAGAATATGAGTCCAAGGGATTTCAGCATACATGACAACTCTTTGTTATACCTCATTGAGGCCAGCACCGTTGTTTGGTGTTCAGTGAACAAATCAGCCTGGTGTGTCTGAAGAACAGGTTTAGGACCAATCTCTATAAATATATTTTCTTTGTGTTTGTCAACTGAGTTTAGTATGGCCTTACTGAATAACACAGGCTGTGTCAGGTTTCGAGCCCAATACATTGGATCTGTCACTTGCTTTTCATTTACAACATCTCCAGTTGTCGATGACACGAAAACGGTCACCCCAATACCTGGATTTAGTTCATTTAATTTGTTTACGAGCGGCTCTGTTAAGCTTTCTTGTCGATGGCTATGAAACGCACAGTGAACTGATAACTCTTTTATGAGTAAGTCGTTGTGATTATTTTGAAGCAGTTTACAGAGGCTGTCTACCTCTTCTGTTTCACCAGATATTGTGCAAGAGCTTGGGCTATTGTACAGGGCGACATTCACTTTTTTAGGATACTGTGAGCAAAGCGCTTCGACGTCCTCAACTGGATGGTTCTGTATCAATGCCATCGAGCCTCCGGTGACATCCGCTAAAAGTTCGGTTCGGTGAACAATCACTTTGACAGCTGATTCTAATGACAGCATGCCGGCGATGTAAGCTGCTGCCACCTCTCCAACGGACTGGCCCACAACAGCATTTGGGGAGATACCCCAGGACTTCCACACAGATGCAAGTCCGATTTGACATCCAAACACCACCAGTGGCTCTACGAGGGGATCTTTCAGACGCTCAGGGCAATATAGCTCATGGACAACAGAAACTGGTGAAATTTGTGAGAGGATACTGTCGACATGCTTCAACGTCTCCTGGAAAACATGGTCTTTTTTCAAAAGCTCTCGGCACATTCCCGGCCAGACGGTACCCATACCACCAAAGACGTAAATTATTTTCAGTGCACGTCTTGGCTTCGGAGTTATAGTTCCTTGTGTGGCTAGTTGAAGTTCCTGTAACAGTTCCTCTTTTGAACTGGCCTGTAAGAGACATCGGTATGGGAAATGATCCCGTCGGCATGTTGATGTATAAGAAAGACCATCCAAATCGACGTTTTGGTTTTGCATAACCAATTGAGCATGCTTAATACTGTCCCTTAGTCCGGCGGCGGAATTTGCCGACAGGGCAACCACTCGATGACCTTTTGAAGTTTCTGTTGCAGGGTAGTTGTGTTTCACATACTGTTTAACGAAAGCGTGACAGTTTGACCCTCCAAAACCAAAAGAGTTGACACAAGCTACCCTTCCTCCTTCAGGTAACTCAGGCCATTCCAAACATTTTGTAGGCACCTCAAAGTTGTAGGACTTAAAGTCAATAAGTGGATTTGAATTGTCAGGGGAGTAATGGAGAGACGGCACGATAGTGGACTTAGCCATCATCAACAGAAGTTTGATCAATCCAGCAGCGCCTGCTGCAGATTCAAGGTGACCGATGTTTGTCTTCACAGACCCGATATATCTTGTAGAATCAGACCCTCCAAAAAATGTACCTAGACTGTTTGCCTCTATAGGGTCACCCTTCGGTGTACCGGTACCTGAAAGGCACAAGAACTAAATTAAGTGCATAACTGGACAAAGGAAATTCGCTTTATATACTTACAACAACTTAAAAAATATTATTCTACAAATTAACTTGTAAAATGTGTAAATGTACTGGACTGGATGTTTTAGATACTGATAACAGCCGATTAATCTGAAGTGAAAGTTTTGTGAAACCTCAATATTTATAACCTGACTGCACTAAAAAGTGTATATTTTATTTGCTTGACCCATAATTAAAATCGATGAGTAAAGTTTTTAAATAGATCTTAATCTCGAGTTATTACGGGCAACCTACAGACATCTCGAGAGAAGGTAGTAATGTGCTTATGCAGAGGGAAAAATAGCCTTAACCAATAGGTCCTATATGAATCCATAGATATAATATATGTGAAGCGCTTAGAATCCGGAATTTTGCTCATTTTTAAGAAAATTAAAACAATTATTGTTTTGCTATTTCAAATAAATTCCTATAATACGGATTAAAGATTATATATATATATATTTCGTACCATGAGCTTCAATGTACTGCACTTTGGTTTTATCAATGGTTTTGCGACCATAAAGATCTTTCAAAAGAGCAAGCTGTTGGCTTCCAGAGGGCGCTGTGATCGGCGATACAGTTCGGCCATCTTGGTTTGATCCCGTCTCGATGGTACCCCAAATTTTGTCGCCATCTTTAATGGCCTATGTTGAATTAAAGAAAACAATTTGAATAATTTAATTTTGATTGTTTGTTTGATTTATATTCAGTCCAAGGGTATGATAATTAGATGACCACTGTACACTGACGATCTTTTTGGATTCGTTTTATGTTATACCGTCCCTTTAGTTTTTTAATTGTCAATACAATTTGGTTTGCAGAACTAAAAATTGGGATGATCATTTTATACATAACTTAGTGGCTGAGAGACAAATTGCTACTTGCATTTTCTGAGAAAGCCATATTACGTGCCACATGATAGGTATTAGACCAAGAGTTAACGCTGGATGACCCAAGTTAAATTAGAGACACGCACCTGTGACAATCTCTTTAGAATGACTACACCGCTACCTTCCCCTCGGGCATATCCGTCAGCGTCAGCCGAGAAGGCCTGAGACTGTCCTATTTCTGACATCATTTTAGCCTTACTCAGTATAACGGTGATGTTGGGATTCATTATTGCATTTACTCCGCCACAAATTGACATATCGCAGTCACCTAGGAAATCAATGTTTCATATTTGATGGACGATTTTAACACTGCGACAATATTTGGACTGATTAGATGATTTACATTTTTATTTAGCTAAACAGCAAACAAATTAATCCCCATGGCTCAGAACGGTGTAATTGAAGAATATTTAGGTTGCCAACTTGGCCTACGAAGAGACCATTTAATTTCCACCAGACCATTTGTACCTTACACTTCAGTTTATGGTTATGTTGCTGTTCACTTTTTGGAAGTACACTACCGTTATATAAGTGAAACACCAATCAATCATTATTATAAAATATTTAATCCTCGAAAGACCTACATTAATTTCCTTCCTTGTGTAAATCTATGCATGAGTCCCTTGTGCAATCTCTCGGAATTTTAATTGACGATACCCGACTTGTACATAGACGAATTGGCAATGAAGCCCCCTTTAAGCTAGCCAACGGCCAACTCTGGTAGAATTCTTTCCCATCTTGTAAAAAATATGTTTGAAAACATGGTGGACCGTTGGCTAGTTAACGTGAGCTTGAATTCCAATTCGACAACGTAAAAGTCTGGCGACGTAACATTGAGGATTTAAGCTATCAAGAGATTGTACGAGGATTCGTGCATAGATACATTCGTCAGGTAGAAAAAGTGTCTATAGTCTTTTTAATTCGTTTTTCGCGTATTTAGTGAGATTTTCCAATTGTTATAACAAGTGGAGTAAGTTCGAGTATAAGCTCACCTGATCGTATGGCTTGTGTTCCCAAATGAATGGCGACCAGAGCAGAGGAACATGCCGTGTCAACACACATTGCTGGCCCGTGGAGGTTGTAAACGAAGGAAACCCTCGCTGCGATGATGCTTCGACATGATCCCGTCATTGTGTTGTTGTCAATCTCTGAGGCGTCGTTATTTATGTCACTATAGTCGTTGTTCATTACTCCTACAGTGGCATAAATACAGTCGAGTAAAGTCTCAAAGATTGTTGAAGTAGCATTTAACACATAGTTTCAAGTCATTTCAAATTATTAAACGCTGCGTACCAATGGCGGTATCAGAACGGAAATGTCCGTAGGGCTATATATCTCAACAGATTTCCAAGATACTTTAATAATTTGCTACAAACTTATTTAAACAGTTTAAGTCACTTTTAATCTTAAAATAAATCAATTTATTTTTAAAGTTCTCACCAAAATAGACTCCAGTACGACTGCCTTGAATTTTCTCCCGAACAAACCCGCCATCTTCAAAAGCCATATGCACGGAGTCCAGAACGAATCGCTGCTGGGGATCCATCTTGGCGGCCTCCAAGTCACTCAGTCCATATAAATGATTGTCGAATTCGTCGTGGCTGTGTAAGATTGGATACATTGTTACGCTTTTAATTCACACAATTAAGCTCATCATTTTTTGTACGTTTGGTGAAATTATTTTGAAATACACTAAATTGTTTTTTACAATAAGTATCTGACATTTAATCACAAGATTGTAATGGTGATGCTTTTTAACAATTGTCATGTTCCGATCAGGCTGTGTAGTTTACAAGGGGAACCATGAAATTGCCTGTCATGTTGTCTGAACACTAAGCTTCTCTAGCAATCCAGGATTTAATTAATTAGTAAAAGGCATAAAATTAATTGCCTTTTCTGAACATGGGCATCCATAAAAACTTTTTTTATTTAATGTTTAGTCTAAATCGGATATGAAGTTAATTTTGATTGGGGTAGGATTTCTTGTAAGATGTTATCTAAGGAAAACCTTAGACTGGTTATGGTTTGTAAAGAAAGCGAAAGTAATAACTATACAGACTCTGATGAATTATAATTTAATAGCAAATTAAACACTTACCCTTTGACATAAGCTATTTTTCTGGTGTATGTTTTCCCTACAGCGTCCGGGTTAGCATCATAAAAAGCACTTAAGTGCCACCTGTCTTTGGGTACATCCCTCATGTGATTTTCTCCATTCACCAAAAGTCGCCAAAACTCACTGATGTTGTCTGCTCCCGGGAAGCGACACCCAACACCAACAATGGCGATGGCGTCTTCGTTGTCCGTCATAATCGGTTTTGTTATTTAGGTTTTTCTTTCTTCATGTAACCTGTAAAGCAATAACAACAAATTGGTCTCACAACCGGTATAGCAATAACAACAATGTGAGACATTGGTCTCACAGCCTGTACAACAACAAGAGCAATTTGAGATATTGGTTTCCAACCGGTAGAGCAATAACAACAATATGAGAAATTGTTCTCATAATCGGTAAAAAAACAATGTGAGATACTGTCTACAATTTTGTTCACTCCGTTGCTTAACGGAATTAATCGTGTTTAGGAAATTGCGGCGAATAGTAAGAACGTTTGAACAAAACAAGTGATCAGAGATTAAGCCGATGTACACAGCTTGTGAATTCTTCACCAAATATTAATTGCAAACATTGTTTTCTACTTTTAAAAATTAATTTATAGTTACAAACTGAACAGATATTTCTTCATTTTGGTATATGTACAAAATGCTTTATCAGTTTTCCTCGCATCAGCGGTCCTAACTGTCATACCAAATGAGTTCAAGGCTTTCTGCTTTCAGACGTCTTCCCACGCGTGTTAAAGAAGCGTGCTTTTTTGTGAAATATATTTCCACACGGTACGCTGTATAGTGTGGAAATCTTGTCACCATGGCAGCATATCTGGTTGTCATTTGAGTTGGCTGGTTAGCCAATCAGAATTGAGTATGAATTAAAGTAAGGGGCATTTGATTCAAACCGGAAGAGGGCTTACCTCCATGCATTACGTACAGCCCGCTTGGTCATAAACCTAGTGCCATTTTGAATGTCTACATGTAGTGAT
>JAQQZZ010005713.1:0-11802 GCA_030265115.1 Mopalia vespertina
AAATAACTTAAGTACTTAATGAGTCAATCGTCCGGGAGGTATGAGGGGTCACCTAAGTACTAAACGGGTCATCCCCCTGCTAGCTGACACAGTGAACAGTCCTGACATCATAGACGCATTCGTTGCAGTGGCGTCACATTTATTTGGTGTCGAGGGACGTGCTTTGTAAACTGCAATCAGATTGGCTTTTTGTTTCTATGAAATTATGACACGTCTGTGATGATGCCAATTGATTCATGATAACACTCGATGCCAGAATAGGTAAGTTCATATTTCTGACTGGTTGGTGACAGTCAGTTTATATCTCTGTAGGAATTCGGAACTTCCATTTTTTAAAGTGGTCTGGGCTGCAATAAAACGTTTATAGGGGGAAAGGGCGTTTTTGTGTTCGTTAATGACATTTAATATTCTAGTCGAATAATATCTAGTGTACAAAGAAATCTTGAAAATTTGATAATGTTAAATTAAAGTAAAACTTCTCCCGGACGCCATGTCTTTGAACTTAACAGTAAACAGAACAGCTCTACCACAACTGACCAATCAAATCTCTTTTTCACTGCGCCACAAAACTAAGTCAGCTGTCGACGCTATCCAGCTTACTTTAAATAGGATAGAAGGAGAGTGTTAGTCACGTTTTGTCATGACCAGGGCCATGCCCAAAACAGCATCTATCAGTGGTCGTTGAGAGGTATACATTTGTCCTCTACAGATTGATACAAAACAAAATAAAATAAAATTCCATGTCATATTTCAGTATGTTTTGCTTTAAGCAAAGCTAAACGCCTCCTATTTTTTTCCCCATTCTGGATAAGAATGGTGTTGCTCTGGCTCAGATTTTGACCAAATGATGACAGATGTCTTTGTGAGAATACTATAAACAATCAAACTCGGGGTTTAAAACCGCCCCTCCCACCACACTGAGTGTAACGTGCTGTCTACAAATATACAGAATACGGAACAGCTGAGCTGTAGTAACGAGAGGGGAATACCGCTTTGTTTATAGCTTTTCCAGCTCCTTTCCTTACAAAATCAATCCTTAAAAGTGTACCAAAAGCTTTAATTTAATATATTAAATTTAAGATAATATACACCTAAATTCATTATCCGTGTAGCAAACTTGTAGTGTTACTTGTTTCAATCTGGAGGGGGAGCGGGGGGGGGGGTGGGGGGCAATACCGCTTGATCCGGTGTGCGGATTTTTCTTCTCGGAACATTTGACGGACAATAAAAAGTAAAACAAATGCCGCTTTTTGTTGTTTTTTTTCTAAATTGTTTGCGTTGCGAAGGAGAGAAAACTTCCTATTCCTGATTGGTTGGTGATTTACTTGAATTTACTAACGTCTCAATGGTTTTAAAAAATGTACCTCCCTCCTAGCGGGCACTCGTCACCAAAATAACCTAGTTTGAATACCACGTGGTTAATATCTTGTGGCTGGATTCACCAGAAAACCACGTGGTTAATTTGTCGTGAATGGAACCACCGTAAAAAACATGTAAATACCATGATGTGAATGGTACCACCAGAAAACCATGTGAATACCATGTGTTGAATTCGATGTGAATGCCACGTGGTTATTTTTCCGTGAATGGAACCAACGTAAATCCTGTAAATACGCAGGTATCACCTGCCTAGCCCGTGCAGGGTCGGTTCACAATACGTACACATTTGGTAACACATTTTCCGATCGTAGAATAAATTCGCCGTTAACAGCTTTAGGCTGTTCCGACATGAGGTGACGGTGCATCAGTCACCTTGGTTATGCTGCTAATTTATATCTGAGGAATTGTTGTGACTGCCACTTATGTCTCCAGCGGTCGTTGTTGCTTGAAATATTTACACATTGGTTTATTTTCAACGTCAAAGTCATTGCAAAACATGAGTTTACATCAGTCTCGTTCATTTACACTGCCCATACCGCGTAACCCTCATGCATAGAATTAATTCAACCCATCAACACTTTTTTAAACCGCTGACCCAAGGCACCCATTGTCGATGTTAGTATATAAGACTAACATCTTCCTCCTTTTAAAGCGAGCTCGCTATAGTCAACTCCCAGGACGCACAGGCTTCAATCCGTGACGTGTTAAAGATGTGTACTATTCTTGTGTATATCCCTTGGAATCATACCATGTTATAGACGTGAACAATACTTGTGTACATCCCGTGGAAATATCACATGATAAAGACGTGTACAATTCATGTGTATATCACGTGGATAAAAGACGTGTACATTTTTTGTGTATATCTGGTGGAAAATTCACGTCATACTTATTTGCATATGCCACGGATTATCCACATGGTTACCATGTGGTAAAATATCTCTTTTAACGTGATTTCCACTAGTTTTGCCCACTGGGCTGTCAACGCCATTGACAACTGCGGTGGTCGAAGCTTTTACTCGGTATGAAAATGACGACAATGATCCTTGTGACGAGGTTTTTAACTCCGCTTATTAGAGGACAGTTAATTGACACCGTGTCAAATAATACGGTTCAACGTTGTAACGGTGTGTCAATGGTGATACCTGGAAACAATCGACCTGATACGATGTTAAGCCAGGTCTTCCTGCGCGCGGATACGGCAAATTCTTCGGGTGGGGGAGGGCTTAAAAATCCTAAGATAATAAGGTGGATTGAAGCAAAAAAATCTGCTGGGTCCAGTTATTTGAAAGCATCTGAGCCTTTATCATATTAAATTACCATTAACGGGTTAGAGATAGGCTTTCAAAATGGCGCACAGTCATTTAATAGTGTATTAAATTTAATAGCGCTCACACCAACCGACCACAGCAGACAAGCAAAACGTAAGTGCTGAAGAAAAAACTGATGAAAACTTTTCCCATGTTTACTGCGAAAGAAAGTTCTTAAAATCATGGTGGACAGGCAATACGCTGTACTTTTAAAGTATAATGTTCTATAAGACACACCGGAGATGTGACATTTTCGAAACAGCTGGTAGGTAGTAGGTTAAAATTTGCCTGATGACGGCATTGACAGCCTAGATGGTTAGTGTGGTAGAATAGTGAAACTGTGAATGACGATAAAGAAGCTTTATTCATCTTTTCGAAGCTAATGTAAACATTTGAACAATCAGAGGAAAGCCAGCATTTTAGTTATACTCACGGTTAACAAAACATGTCTTTTCTTTTAATAGATGTTCATTCAATCATGTGAAAGCTTATATGACTTTTCAAATTCGTCGCAAAAAAAAATGAAGATTAATAAAAAAAAAATTTTTTTTGCATAATTGACTCCGGTCAGAATTGATATGCATGTCACGTGTAAACTAAATTATTTCCGACGATATGCATACGTTCAGAGTGGTTATATAAGAGCTTTATATAGAATGTTTGAGTATCTGAATACCAGGATTTCGTCGCTAAGGTGCCCCGTTTAGTACTTACGGTATTTCTTATACCTCCCGGGGGATGACCCGTTTAGTACTTAGGTGACCCCTCATACCTCCCGGACGATTGACTCATTAAGTACTTAAGTTATTTCTTATACCTCCCGGAGGAATGACTCTGTTGGTATTTAAGTAACTTCTTTTACCACACGGAGGATTTACCCTTTTAGAACATAAGTTACTTTTAATACCACGCGGAGGATTGACCCGTTTAGTGCTAAAGTTATTTATTATACCTCCCGGAGGATTGACCCGTTTAGTAGTTAAGTTACTTCTTATACCACCCGGGGGATTGACCCGTTTAGTAGTTAAGTGACTTCTTTTACCACCCATTATGTATTGCTTATTGACGGAAATAACTTGACAGTAAAGGAATCCAAGTTATTATTTACGAGGTGCTCAAAATGGTCTTGGCCTCAGTGCGACGAATCATCTTTATCGATTATCCCATGATTAACACATGCTAATTGCAACTGAAATTAAATAGCCTTTCAGTTATTCACGGTGTGGTTGACTCACTCGCTATAAGATAACACTGCGCCTTGTTAAAGTTCTTGCGCTATCCGCTATTAGCGATTTAATATGATTTTTGCCTTTCTGTATTTCGAACAACTTGCAACAAAAGGGTTTAAAAACTGGCTGTGGGCAAATAAAGAGAAAACAGCAGTCTGGTCGAGTTTGCGTGCATACCAGTGGTTGTTAACGCAAAACACACTTTATTCAACCTGAAATTTGTTTGTTTCACAAGATTTTGTAATGAAATGATTTGTATTTTTTTTCTCATAAGATTGAATTAACTGCTTTCAGAAAGACATATTATTCTTAGCGATGTGTCTGATGAGAGGTCAAACAGTTCTGTTATCGCGACATATGACGACTGATACAGAAAGCTATAGACCCATTTCGATTCTACCAACTCTTTCAAAACTGTTGGGGCGCATACTAATGACTGGATATACACTTTTGTAAAGTCACATGATCTTTTAATTGAATCACAATCAGGGTTTCGGGCAAAACATTCATGCCATACCGCTTTAACTAGACTCACTGAAACCTGGCAGAAAGCAATACATAATGAAGAAATTATTGGGGCTGTTATGATTGATTTTAGAAAGGCATTTGACTTCATAGATCATAAGATCCTTTTACAAAAACTGCAGATATATGGATTTAGCTGTAGTGCTTTAAAATGAATGACATCCTACCTCAATAAAAGGTATCAACAAGTTTCATTAGAAAGCGTATTATTAGATCCACTTGTGATAAAATCGGGCGTACCACAAGGTTCCATTCTTGGGCCACTTCTTTTCATATTGTATAGGATCTTTTCAAAGGTTAAATAATATAGACGAAACATCATTGAATATTTGCGTAGAGGACACTTTTATTGAAACTGTTAAAAGTACAAAACTCCTAGGACTTATCATTGATAAAAATCTAACCTGGGAAGATCATGTAAGTCATGTGTGTAAAACTGTTTCTGGACTTTTATCAATTTAACGTAAACATAAATCTTTGTTACCTCAGCAGTCAAGAATATAGTTTGATAACGGATATATCTCGCCTCATATAAACTACTGCTTCACCATATATGGAAACTGTTCAAATCAACTACTTAACAGAATAAACAAGCTCCAGAAAATTGCTGCTTTTTTTAATCGTAATTTTGGACCGGCCTAAACAAACTCCATTCAACGATCTTTATCAAATGCTACGATGGCCAACTGTATCAGACCAACTTAATCTTCAAAAAGCTATAAGCCGCTCAATGATCTTAATCCTCAATACGTGAAAGATTTGTTCCACATTACTATTTCTGCATATGAAAATCTACGATCTGCGTCAAACAAAAGGTTACATATCTCATTTCCAAAATCAGAAATGTTTAAGAAAAGCTTATCATAATCTGGCCCAGTTATATGGAATGCTCTGCCTGAAAATGTCAAAAATGCAAATTCTGTGGCAAAGTTTAAGGAAATGTTTTTAGAAGAGTTGTTTTGAATATACTTTTGGCAATTACTGAATAGTGATATTTCTAGTGTCATCTAATTAAGCTCATTTTCTTTATAGTTATTGTTGAGACCTGTATATTGTGTACATTTTTTCCCTTTCTTTCAGTGTTCTGGTGGTGGTAGGGGTGGGAGGTAGGGATGTTACATTATCTCTTCAAAATTAAGAAATATGGTGAAAAAACGTGTGTGGGTGTGCGTATTGGCGTGTGCGTGTAGAGGGCCTCAGGGTAGATCAGTTTTAAACTGACTGAGTGTATTTTGTTCTTTAACCCTCTGTTAATAAAGCTTATTATTATTATTATTATTATGTGACAGTCTTTATTGCGACATATGACGACTGATGTGTCAGTCTTTCTATTCACAATACAGTTAATGGCCACGATGTAAATGAAATAGCCTTCAACGTAAGCATATCCGTCTTGCAATACGATACGTTAAAGTGTAGTTCTCATCATGCACTTAAACCAAAACTCTAAACTTTATTTAACAGTGAAGTCATGCATGTTTTTAGACAGTTTATATAACCTCGACACGGCTATAAGCAACAATCAGTCTACATTCCAGAAGAAGTTGATCTTAAATCAAACCAGCCCAGAGCCTATAATTCGGTTGTCTGGCCACCAATTATAGCTCCAAATGACCGTGCAATTATTGTCATAGTAATGAGAGAGAAGAGGTAATCCCCTTATACCGTTTGACTTCATTTAACACTCAATTGCACAAACCCTATGGACTCGCGATATCTATTCACGCGTGCACAGACAAGGGAATTAACGAAATGCTCAAGACCGGCTTCTTATCTCCGTCCTATTTAATTGATTTGCCTTTAATTTTTTGTCGGCTCCTCTCTTTCTTTATTGTGTAGGCTTTAATTATTGTAACAGATAAGTAGACTTAGCTCATAGAAAAACAAACATACGGCCTTCAAGTGCGATTTCACGAGTAGTTGAGTTTGTAAAAATTTGATTATCATTTGTTTTTTTTTATACCTTTTAGTATAAATAGTATGTTTAGCAGAATTGAGACGACACGGCCCATACATAAGAGAGGATCTGATATGTCATATACAAAGCCATACTATTGCGGCTGTTTAGTCTGTCTAGTTAGGACACAACACTGCTGTCGACCGCATGATTAGTTCCAGAATGCAGAAATTCTGTGCGGATACCTTGATCTGTCATAAAGCGCAACTGCCATCGTATAAGTGAAGTACACTTTCATATAACAATCAACCAAATTTAAGAATAATAATAAAAATAATATATAGCTCGACAAATTAATCTCACTGCCACAGAGATATGAAATAATTAAACCGAAAACTCTTCAGATGTTGTAGATAAACCCCCAAAGGTACGTGTCTGAATACAGATCGTAATGTTGAATATACATGAGGAACCCACATTACCGTAACATATAAAACTAACCCATCTGGTGTGTACATATGGGAGCGTCCTAGTTTCCACCAGTATCTTTCTTAAATAGTGTGGTTTAAACTACACATTTATAACCAGTCTTTATTTGTCGTTACATTTGCACCTTCGGATGAATATTTCTCAAATTGCCTGGGGAGAAACAATCGTATTACCATCAGCTATTAGCCGCCATAAAATATATGTATGGTTTAGTTTACGGCGTTAAATGACCCGTCCATTCCATAGGCTCTTTTCGTAAACATAAGATAATCTTCACATCAGGTGGATTAGGCGGATTTGTTTAATCAGTTGAAATGATTTAATCTGACATTAAAGGTTAGCTCAACTGGAGCGTAATATCTGTAAGCCCACCCATCTTTACACTTAGCACAGTTTTTGTCCTGATGTAGTTTTCATTTAATCACACTTCTCATTCTACACTTTATAATCCACACGGACTCCTGGCTCCTGTCCCTCGGGTCACGGCAAGCAAAAACTACAATATGTGTTCTATCTATGTCTTAAGTGACTAACCTAGCTGTTGATAACTTGGTTGTGTTTGAGATTGTACGACGTACGATAAGTAACATTAGTTTTTGACCTTGTGGTTGTGTCGAGCACTTTGCGTTGGTATGTGTTTTAAAGTGTTTTGAAGGTATACTTAAAACATTTCGACCATTCGGGATGTCAATTGTCACTTGCTGTGCATATACATTAACTAAAAATGTACGATCAACGATTTTACACCTAAAAAACTTATTGCTCTATGATATCTTTGTTGAAAAAATTAACGTAGTTTGATTGCATGGAATCGCTGTTAGCATTTTTGGTTGATAATAAACATGGATTCGTGCTTAAGTGAATTCTAACCAAATTGAGGTGATTTACACCAAATACGGACAGAGAAATGCAACGCATGGGTATAGTTCATGCCGTCTATAGTCGCGTCGCCTATATTCAAATATCTATTCACATACATTTGTAAAACATATTTTATAATACCGATCACAACGTCACCAATCATGTAAGTTCACCTTTTATGACCTCGAGCGGAAATAGAGCAAACGATTACAGCTCACCACAGTGTTAACCGCACAATTATACAACTAACACTGGAATGTAGAAAAGATAAAAAAAAAAACAAAACCATAGACCACAAAGCCTTCCTTAATTTACTCTATGATTCAGCAATTTTTATTTTATTTGTATCCGCTCATTCGAGTTAATTGTTTTTCGTGTGTAATTTTAAGTTTTAGATATTATTGAATGAAAATGAGTTTTGTGCGCTGCCAAAATAGTCGGAATCATCTTACTATCTGTTATATAGCTATGTCATTGACTGGTCACGTTGCACGGTATTTCAGATTTATACCAACACTCAAGTGAAATTCTATATCATTTATGCGAGGCAAACTATGAGAGTTAAACAAAATTCTGTACCACGAGGCAATCATGATAAAGTTTCGGTCGAATCCCCTCCAAATTCAGAAGTCCTAATTAGGATATATTCCCATTTCTTAGATATCGTCGTAAATATAACATATGTTATTTTTGAGAGATGATGGTCCCTAGCAATGACACATATAATGAAGAAGGTTGTGAGAAGGTTTGTTGAGTTATAACAAACAATTATGTTTCAATTAATAGAAATCAATCTAATTTAGATCTAGGGGCGCTAGTGCATAAAATCGAAGTTGTGACGTAGACGTTTGGGGTTTGCACAGTGACTTCTTCCCCATACGCCGACGTCATCAAGTTTCCGACAAATCAAAAGCGTTATATTTTTCACTTTTTTAAATCGACTTTTATCGATTTGTTAAATATGAAAAACAAAAACATTTCAACTGTTTAAAACCCGTTTAATAGTACATTATTACTATACATTTTTTTCTTGAATTGAGTTTAACCCTCTACTTAAAGGCGTAGTATACCGGCCAAATGTGTGAAGGAAACCACCCTAGACACCACTACCAACACACGCAGACAAAACAGCAAAATCACAGGGCATAATACAAATAGTTCACAAAACAAGTCGCCTTCCTGTAGTATCTTACTAGCAAGAGCATCATGGCCACAGAAAACACCCACCCAACCGTTGTCCATTAGTATGCAAACCAGAATAATGGGAACGAACTATGGAATTAGATTTTTATGACATTTCTCTTCGAAGGAAATAGAAAGCAATAGAAATTGAAACTTACATATTAACTATGGAAATCTCGACATAGTTGTTAAAAAAGCCAAAATCCTGGCGGCATGTCCGTCATGTATGACATACCGCGAATACAAAGTTCTGGGTTAGGGTTAATGCTATAAAGTTAACCCTTAAACTAACCACTAAACCTAACCCTACACCTAAACCTAAGCTAACCCTAAACCTAACCTTAACCAGAATCCTAATCCTAAACCTACTCTTAACCAGAATCCTAAAGCTAACCTTAACCAGAATCCTAATCCTAAACCTACTCTTAACCAGAATCCTAAACCTAACCATAACCAGAATCCTAATCCTAAACCTACTCTTAACCAGAATCCTAAACCTAACCTTAACCAGAATCCTAAACCTAACCTTAACCAGAATCCTAAAGCTGACAATACAATTGACGTCATACTTCACAGGACGGAAGGATTGTTCTGGTGCATATCTGTGCACGCCACAATTAAAATGCTGGGCAAAACTATCATTAAAGCAAGGTTTTGCCAAACGCATTGTGTGTAACCGACATCGTAGAAATATTACTCTTAGGGAGATACAAGTTAAAGGGAATTTCAGCTCGTTCCTGCGCACGCTTTAGTCAAAGTCTGACTCCATGTACACGCATCTGTAGTTTGTCAAAAAGATCACATTTAAATTAAAACAGCTCCCCGTTCATTATGTTAACCTGTAGAACACGATTTGTTATCTCCACTTCGACAATTATCTATAATTAAGATTTTCTCAGCTGATATATGGGTGCCTTTTGTTGTAACCAGTTTTCGCTTATATCTATTTTGTGTTATTGACATAAACTATGTCAACATTTATGCAATGGCAATTAGTGCAGTGAATTCGATAGGCTATCGTTAATGCTCTTCAACCAATAGAAATTGTTATTCTAACAGGCTATATACCTTTCACAAAGTTTCGCACTCAAGCTAAGTTTCCACTCCAGTATAAATATAGCAATGTAATAAACCACGAAACCAAGTGATCGATCTAACGATACCTATATGATAACTGAATTTTACAAAGTTTCCTCTGGGTTTTCCACAGTATTTAAATGAGACAGATCAAGAACTGGCCGTCATACAAAGGAAATACGAAGATGGGCCCTAAAACAAACAAACCATTCGCTTTTCAACTATATTGCGACTGCACAATAGATAAACGAGTACACCTGATCTGTTAATATGACAGGACACTAAATGCTGTCTTAAACATGCTGTAACACTAAACCTTTCCTACATACCTGTAACTATTTTATATGAACAGTTACGATCACAACTTTCTGCTTAACTTCATTTTTCAGTTACAATAACAACATTTGTATTACAATTTGACATTAAATGTTAAGTTTATAATCTTTTTGGAAAACTTTTGAAACATTATGTGTTTGGCAATCTGCTGAAAAAGAGCTAGGTATTTGTTATTGTCTTTTTGTTTTATTTTAAAGCGACGGGGTCCATTGCGCCAATGATGTTTACATGTGTGCTATCATGCAGCGTTATATGGGATCTATAAAGGTGGAAATTTACTGAAATTATGCGATGCCCTAAAAAACAGAAATATTGTTCTACGATACAAGGTAATGTCCCATTGAACAGCTAACATTCAACATTTAGATCTAAAGCGTGACGAGCGCCCTATAGAGCTTATAAATTATCCCCTACGTAACAAAATATAGAACCTGCTGATGTCGCAATTGGCAGAGTATTATGGGCGTTGCGACATTATCGGGCACTGCTAGGCTGAATTTAGCAATAGATTGGCAGTCCTAAGAGTAAATATTTTCAAAATAATCTTAGCCATAAATCCCCTACTGTTTCCTTTATCACATATTCCTGCAGTGAAGTCTTAATGTAAGTGACACTGTCTTGAGTAAGTAGCTGAATAGCAAGCAATTCATTTTCCAATCCATCTGCATATATGTAGCATATTATCGCGTCCGTTCGCCAATATAAAAACACACAGATACTAATCTATTCACTGACTTGGGCCGGTATAAGTGTAGCCTTAATCAGCATCGTAGGCTTATTCAACCCTTTTCAGCCCCAGTCACAGTGCACAGAGATATTTAAACTGACTTTCTCTCCGTAACACATGAGTGAATTAGCTCGAGTGAAGAAAACCACAAATTAAAACGCCCGGTGGAATGACACGATTGGCTAGGAGATCTTTTAACATGCAAACTATGAAGTGAGACACAAAGCTTCCGTAAAGTTACAGGTGCGTTTGAAGTAGACACCCATGACTTGTTTTCGTTAGGGTGAAGTTCACTTTTCCTGCTCATACGGTATTTGAGCTCATAAGTGGTTTTCACTTTCTGTATCTTGAAGTAAAAATTTATCTGAAGAAGAAAATTTGAATCGAAGGAAATAGATCTGGAGTGAGTTGGGGTTATGCAGTACAACTGCTGAATCCATCAAATTCTCAACACCATGTGCAGTTGAATGGAAAAGACCTGATGTAACAGTCCCTTTATCAAAGGATTGGGCTTTACGAAACTATTGGATACCGGCTTAAAAGAATCAGGTAAGCAATGTCATTAAACAGCGTAGTAAACAGTATCTTACTCAGCTCTATAGCTCTGTTATGTGTCCCACTGCTCAGTTTATACATGTATTCACGTTGAGTAAACAGTTTATACATGTATTCACGTTGAGTAAACAGTTTATACATGTATTCACGTTGAGTTAACAGTTTATACATGTATTCACGTTGAGTTAACAGTTTATACATGTATTCACGTTGAGTTAACAGTTTATACATGTA
>JAQQZZ010005724.1:0-11802 GCA_030265115.1 Mopalia vespertina
GTAGTCGGTTCAGGAGAGATAATTATGTTAATCCCTTCCGCCCTCTGATACACATAATCTTTGAGGCACGCATTTTACAACTTAAAACTAAAATACTTAATTTTTTGTCAATTTTTTGGCATTATCAAGATTATGAAAAGAAAATTTCAGAAAGGCGAACAAAAAAAGTCAAAATTTTACCCTTGACTAGCGGTAGTCCTTAACACTATTAAAAGTTTATTTTTTCAAAATAAGCGTTCAAGCGGTGGACCTGCAAGCTACTTAGCTTGTGTATATTCCTTTTTATTCACAATATATGCACTAGTCCCTCTATATCATGTATTAAAGCGCTGCCTCTAACAATAAACTGGTTGGCTATTTGGATTAATACAGGGAATGAGTTAATGTTAAGCAATGAATAATTAATTATTTTAATGTCATTTTCTTTGCAAGGGGTTATTGTTAATTGTCTCTCTAGTGATGCCAATAGAGCGTACTACACAACTGTAGAACGTTTGAATCGATGAAATCCATCCTGCTATCCTCAACATAATACTCAAAACGGTTTTCTGATTCTTATACTATGGCAGGAATAACAGAGTAAAGAAGCGAGGCCTGTCCCTACTCCCCAGTATGTTTTCTATTGGTATCTTTGCCAAGTTTATGAACCAGGTAAGACAAAAGTGACAACGTTTTAAATTGGTAAGATTGCAGTAACACTGTATGGATCGGGTAGGATTAAAATGACATTGTATAAACCAAGTGGGATTGAAGTGACACTGTGCGAATCAGGTAGGATTAAAGTGACATTGGGTTAATCAGGTGGAATTAAAATTACACTGTATGAATCAGGTAGGATTAAAGTGACACTGTTTGAATCAGGTATGATCAAAGTGACAATGTATGGCTCAGGTAGGATTTAAGTGACACTGTATCAATCAGGTAGGTGTAAAGTGACATTGAGTGAATCAGGTAAGATTATAGTGACACTGTATGGATCAGGTAGGATTAAAGTGACACTGTTTGAATCAGGTATGATTAAAGTGACAATGTATGGATCAGGTAGGATTTAAGTGACACTGTATCAATCAGGTAGGTGTAAAGTGACATTGAGTGAATCATGTAGGATTAAAGTGACACTTTAAATCGGATGTGATTAAAGTGACACTGTATAAAGCAAATAGGATAAAATTGACGCCGTAGGAACCGGGTGGAATTAAAGTGACACTGTATGAACCGGGTGGAATTAAAGTTACACTGTATGATCGGGGTGGAATTAAAGTGACATTGTATGAACCGGGTGGAATTAAAATGACACTGTATAAACCAGGTGGAATTAAAGTGACATTGTATGAGCCGGGTGGAATTAAAATGACACTGTATAAACCAGGTGAAATTAAAGTGACACTGTATGAACCGAGTGGAATTAAAGTAACACTGTGTGAACCAAGTGGAATTAAAGTGACAATGTCTGAATTGATTGGAATTAAAGTGACACTTTCTGAATCGGGTAGCATTGAAGTGACACTGTATAAACCAGGTAGGATTAACATGACTCTGTATGAATATGTGGAATTAAAGTGACAATGTATGAATCGGGTAGGATTAAAGTGACACTGTATGAGTCAGGTAGAATTAAATTGACACTATGAATCGTGTCGGATTAAAGCGACACTGTATGAATCGGGTAGGATTTAAATGGCACTGTATAAATCATGTAGGATTAACATGACTCTGTATGAATCCGTGGAATTAAAGTGACAATGTATGAATCGGGTAGGATTAAAGTGACACTGTGTGAATGGGGTAGGATTCAAGTGACACTGACAACGAAAATTGAGATTATAAAATCCTTATTATATTTTTAAAATTCAAGAAAATGAAAGATTACCAGTTTTGTCTTTATGATAAATCTAGCTTTACAGATTAAAGAAAGATAAATTATCCTAAAAAGAAGGATAAAAGAAGGAAAATGGATTATTGCGAGGAGCGCTGGATTTACCTACAAATGTTTTTGTTAAGTGGAAACATTTTCATTCAGGTTGCTATTCAAGTTGCATTTTAAGTATCAAACACCACAGTTTTATTCATTTTTTTAAACTCCGCTGAGGTGAAAACTCCTGAGTTACTTTGTTTTCAGTAGGTTTCAACTGTTTTGTCAATCACGCGATAAATGTCTTAATCTCGCTTCATCAGCGTGGAGAAGAAATCTGTTGCGGATGTAATACTTTTTAAAATACATTTCCAAGCCTTCTTGTCGGCTTAGCGAATCTGGCGCATCGGCAATCGTACGGCTAAAAATGGTACCTACAGAAAAAAGGGAGATTTTAACCAAGGTAGAAACAAAAAAATAAACTGTTGATTTTGAACCCATGTACACAATTAAGACGTAAAAGATATAAGCTTTATGGTAATTAAAACAGGACTAAAAAGAGCACAAACAAGCATACAAAAACTGGAACATTTCAAGTAAGGTGTCCACGTCGAATTGAGCAGAGAATATTTTTGATAACTCCTTCACTGTTTACTCCTTCAAATTAGGTTGAATCGTGGCGATCGGAATTTGCTAATAAACTGAATTTTAGGTAACCACATATTGTTAATTGTTTGGTTTCAGGCTGGAGCTTTGCTTAATGTTTACATGGACGGGTCTGTGTTAGTGACTCACGGTGGGTGTGAAATGGGACAAGGACTCCACACTAAAATCAAACAGGTGACAATTACTTGATACAGATACAGGATCTTGTTAGGACCACGGATATACAGGTCCTTGATAGTCACTAATTTTCTTCCTCCTCTTGGACAGCTGATGACATTCACAAAACGTCATGGCTTTCGTTTGCTTGAAAATGCGTTCTTTGGACTATATCAAGTCCATTGTGTCGTTCAGTTGTTTCTTTGCTCGAAAGTCTGGAACTTCGTTTGATGCATGTTCTTATTATAAACGGGGTATAACACATCGTATTGTTAATATAGATCTACACAAAATACGGCAACAAAGTGTTTATTTGAAAAACATGTGAGTTATTTTCATTATAAATATTAATAGGAATGACGGAGTTTCTTAAGAATTCTATCTTTTTAAGATACCTGTACTTATATAAGATATATAAGACAACATATGGAATACATTTGTAGATAGTAAGTGATACACTGGGGATCGATTACAATAAAGTACTGGTCAGTGAGACAACCACAAACATAATTCCTAACGCCACAGTGACAGCGGCTAGTGTCAGCACTGACATTAACGGAGGTGCAGTCCATGCGGCTTGTCTCACCATAATGGAGCGACTGCGACCATTCCAGGAAGCCGATCCATCAGCCGGCTGGGACAAATGGGTGAAAGCTGCCTACTTCAACAGAGTCAGTTTGTCAGCTACAGGGTTCTTTAAGTAAGACATACACATTATAACTTCAGTGTTCGTTGAATGAAAACTCGCTTTGCTCTTATATTCATCTCCTATATCTACGCCCAATATACAATACGATTCTATATTGAATTTGTCCAACATAAGGTTATTAAAGGTGTCCTTCGTTTATAAATAAAACAACTGTCTTCGTTATCAGGAAATTACAGTCATACCTCTGATGGCTTTTGTTCGGAGGCCCATCTTTAACCAAATCTCAACCTGATTCATTATATCTAATCGAATTTATCTGTTGTACAGAATGGGTGACTTTGGCTATGATTTCCAGAAGGGCAAAGGACCCGATACGTTCTATTACACGTACGGTACTGGGTGTTCTGAGGTTGAACTGGACTGTCTCTCTGGAGAACATAAGGTACTAAAACTTTTGTATTTACAAGTAGAGAACATTATTTGAGGAACAAGATAGAATGATTTGTGTACTGAAGTAAATTGCTCCACCAATAAGCATTACATGGTACCAGTAACCGCTGAGCTCCAGAGAACAAGAAACGCTTTGTGTAGAACAAAGCAAAGGTTTATATTACGTTCAATTTTTTTCACGTTCAGTCTTTGCAACTAGTTAAAATCGCTTATAACACATTAATTAATCATTACAATGATATTATCGTTCGAGCTTTCAGAAGGTCCCACCAATATTCAAGTATAAACAACTGGTCCAGGAAGCCGATACTGCAGTCCAACAACTACGAAAAGACGATGAACTGTATAGGTGTAACTCTGATGAGAATAAGAACTTTATATATATATTCACAAGGGACTGAACAGATGATAAAATAGATACCATCAGGATACGTTCATATACACTAGAAATATTTCTTCAAATTGTGCCAAAATGTCCAACAATCTTGATAGGTAACTGTTGCACATTTTCTCTCCGTATAGTTGTTAAGAACTGATATTGTGATGGACGTGGGAAGAAGTTTGAATCCAGCCATTGACATCGGACAAATTGAAGGAGCATTTATGCAGGTTAGAGAGTGTTTTTCAACAGATCTTATCAACTTCTTTTTTATCACCAAGTGGTTAGGCCTACTGTGCTACCAGAGAACTGTCACTAGATATTCAATGCAGTGAACATTTTATACACATCCATTTATGTGCAGGTATTAGTTTATACATATAGTGAGCATCATATGCATACCACTGGGTTCTAACTGTCAAGATATACCAATATCAATAACCCAATCAACCAACAAAGACAAGTCTTGACGAATCATAGGTTAAAGTGTTCCGACGACCATGTCATGACGAAATTTACCACGACACTCTAACACACCGACTCGACATTTACAAAGCCGAGTTGTCCAATACATCACCACGACACACTGACACACCGACTCTACATTTACAAAGCCGAGTTGTCCAATACATCACCACGACACACTGACACACCGACTCGACATTTACAAAGCCGAGTTGTCCAATACATCACCACGACACATTGACTCGACATTTACAAAGCCGAGTTGTCCAATACATTACCACGACACACTGACACACCGACTCGACATTTACAAAGCCGAGTTGTCCAATACATCACCACGACACACTGACTCGACATTTACAAAGCCGAGTTGTCCAATACATCACCACGACACACTGACATACCGACTCGACATTTACAAAGCCGAGTTGTCCAATACATCACCACGACACACTAACACACCGACTCGACATTTACAAAGCCGAGTTGTCCAATACATCACCACGACACATTGACTCGATATTTACAAAGCCGAATTGTCCAATACATCACCATGACACATTGACTCGACATTTACAAAGCCGAGTTGTCCAATACATCATCACCACACACGAACACACCGACTCGACATTTACAAAGCCGAGTTGTCCAATACATCACCACGACACATTGACTCGACATTAACAAAGCCGAGTTGTCCAATACATCACCACGACGTAACCACGCAATATAAGACAAGAACAAGATTTATCACGAATTGGTATTAAATTGTGACAGTATCAAAATGACATGTCTGGACATTACCACTACTTTCTTTCGATTTGGTTGCCGAGATTTTCTTTAAATACTGACAGCAAGTGGATGGCATGTTCCAAATTGCACATGTCTAGACGCCATATGTGTCTACAGATGTCTTTGTGTCTAGCTTGTCAGTCTTTGGTTCAGCAGAAACGCGACAAATTGTCACGCACCACCAAGTTTCCACATGGACACCGCAACGAAACTACCTGGTATCGCCATGACACCCATTACATGACACGCTATCCAACGACGCCATGCTCGTGGCTCTACCTGACATTTGTCAGCTTATACTGCGAAGTAACAGGGCATGTCGCGATCTATTGGCCGACACTGGCGAGAGATCTGAAAGATTTCCGATCGGGATTCGTGTTAAAAACTATAAAACTGGGACCCCAGTTATAAGGAAAGTTCTTGTCCATATCGGTTTATACACGTTCTGTTGATGTATTGGTGCCACCAGATGTCCGGTAAAACCGCGAAACGTCGCATCAAATTCTGTTTTATCCGTGAATGTTGTGGACTCGTGGCCGTGTCGTGGTGGTAACATGTTTGTTCTTGGCGATTTCTGATCAAGATTCCGGAGGATGTTTTCACGAACCCAACAACAAATTGGGTTAAAACTGTCATGACATTGTTTTGAATTACCAGGCGCATATGTCGTCTGTAGACAATTTAGTAATGTTATGGCGTTGTCTTGTCTCACAACTGCGGTAGCGTTTCGTGGGAAAACTGCGTCGACACACTATTGGTGTCGATGCGTCTTGCCTGGCTTCGAACTGTCTGCCTTGCCGAGTCTCTACAGTAAGAACCCTATTTAGTCGTCTAACACTTTGTAACAGGGATTTATACGTATTATCCGAAGCAGGAATATGAATGGGGTCTAGACCAATTTCCCACGAAATCGTACTTTATTCAAATAATTATCCCAGACGTTTATACCTGTTACCTAATTTGAATATCAGTATCTGCATTTCTTTCTAGGGTTATGGCATGTATATGTTAGAAGATGAGGTATATACAGATGAGGGGAGATTACTCACAGATACTCTGATGACTTACAAAGTGCCTCTGTGTTCAGATATACCAGCTGAGTTCAATGTAGCACTTCTTAATAACTCCACCAATAACAAGGCCATTTATTCTTCAAAGGTTTGTGGCTAAATTAGAAAGGTGTGTATGTAACATCGGACTCCACAAAGAAGAAGAGACTTGTTGGGTTTGACATGGATTGATATCGATTTGAACCACATGTACAAATCCCCAATCGGTTTGACTAGGGCAGTCAACTACAAACCCCTCAATAACAACGGGTTGGACCACAGTGACAATAAATCTCACCCCTTACGAGACCGAGTGTCGCCGCCGCGCGTCAGTCACACAGATTTAGACATAACAATAGACAGACAGGAAAACATGTTTTCAGCACGAACACCGACGTTAACATGTGCCCAACGGAACAGTTTCCGAGCCATCTAACGCCACATGTGATCATCGGGTCAACTACCAATCAATGTACTAGATATGCTCCATACCGTGTAACAAAACATTAAATTAACTCTGCCAATAAACTAGTGGTTATTTTTTATACTTTTAATTTTATAAAGGAATTTCATAAACGAATAATCAAATAAACAAATACCGTGACACCTATATGAACCATATAATAGGGATAAATATACGATGCCTCTGTATATGTATGGTGAGACTCAGGTATATGATAAATATATATATCCCGCAATTAACTTCTTACTATCCATTAAATAATACGTGTAACTAATACATAGATATATAAACAGCAACTATATAACCTACATCCTACAATAAATGTAGCAGTGTTCACAAATATCTTGTTGATTTAAGTTGAAATTTTAAAACTCACATACATCCTAATAGGATAAGCAAGCAATATGTTAAAGTATTTATTTTTTGTAACTAGGTAGATGGGACCAATAAAACTGTGGCCTTAGGTACAATAAATACAAACATGCTAAATGTTTTTTGTTTTTTGTTTTTTTAGTTATAAGCTAGTAATTATCTCTCTGTTATAAATATCTCACAATACTTGTTAAAGTAGACTACCCAGCAAATCCAGCTTATGTTATGTTTTTACACGTTATAATTAGAAGTGAATCTGGCGAACTATCAAATATATATTCAATCTAATAATAACTATTTTTTCGATAAATCTGGCTGCTGGCAGGGAGGCTATGCAAGGAGTACTGCACATTTATAAAGTGCTTATAACAACAAAGCATCACACCAACGTAATTATCTAAGGTACTTCAGCGGAAATACTTATCAATACATACAGGTCGGCGATAGATTATTGTATCGGTGTCTTGATATAGGTGTAGCGTATTTGCTGGAGGGATAATTTCATAAAAGCCTTGATTTGTTTGTTTGATTGGGGTTTGACGCCGTACTTAAGACTATTTCACTTACATGTTGTCCAGCCCATTGGGTGAAGGAGACACTGGTAGCAAACAAAGACAAGACAGAACAAATACAGAACAACCACAGGACGTAATACAAAGACATCACAAACAGATCGGCTTCCTGTTGCAACTTAGCTTCGAGAGCACGAGGGCAACAAGCAGCTCCCTCCCAACCCTCCGCCGTAAAAGTGTTTGATGGATATGGGTTTGTAGAAGTTCTACGCCGTACTTAAATATTTCACTCATGTGATGGTGTGTCAGTCCAATGGGTAAAACAAAAAGACCATCCTCGACGTCAGTGGCACCAATGATAAGACGGGACAATTACAAAACACAAAACAGACCCCCCCCTCCCCCCCCCCCCCTACTGATTGCCTACATGTTGCTCTCACTTTGAGAGCAACGAAAGTGTACATGTTTCCCTCTCACTTTGAGAGCAACAGGGCAACAGGAAGGTTCAAAAGCTGGAAGATGATTCGTGGATTTCTCTGCTATGACTCTTTCTGGGTTGAGGGACAGCATAATTTGCAAACTATTTCTTATTGCACGATTTTTGTTTTGCATGTGTCATCTCTGTTTTGTATATTGGAGCTACTTTTTGGAGTTAAAGGCGTCGAAGGATCATTTGAGCCGGAAAGCAGCCATTTATAAGTGATATAAGTGATATAAGTGATATAAGTGATATAAGTGACTAATATATCTTCAAGCACGGCGTAGAACACCAAGCTGAACAAACGCGAACTTCCTTTCAATAGCTTTTTGGACGCTTCTGTCAAAGGTACTATCAAGTGTTAACACAAACTGTGCATTTAAAAATTAACACACATCAAATTTTAATTATTTTTAAGAAAGGTAATTTGTATTTTTTAGTAGTAAAACCTCCAGGTCCAATATTGCTCTAGGTAGCATAAGGCAGCAAATATAATGCAGCACAAATCTTCACGAACACAATCGGACCTGTATATTTCTTTTTTTAATTATTCCACATTGATCAGTTGTTTCAACATGTTTTACTATTTCTACTTTGATGATTACTTAATTGTCATAGTTATCGCAAAATTTCTCATACTTTCTTTATGTTGTAAACTATGGAAAGTCATATATAACTTTATGATATTTGTATGCCTTTTTTTTTTTTACGGCCTTGACTTATTTCCATCAGAAGTGTCCGGTATAAAACGAGTACGTTGCGGAGCAATTATCTGATCACGCATGCGTAAAAACAAACGAGGCCCCCTAGCGGTCGCTGAAGAAATTGTCATTAATCGGGCTATTAGCTTTTTAATATGTGTATGTATTGAATCGAAAGCCTTCTGGCGTACAACAGACTACCACATGTTGAATAGATAAAGTCGGATAAGATCCGTATCAAGCCGTCTTAACCTTGTAATAAACACAATGAATTTCTTTCGTGGAATATTTTCTTAATTTTCATTGGGTATATAGGTGTTCATTTTGGTCAATTACTTTTTTTTCAGTTTGAATTATTTATTGCCAAGATATAGCTTTTGACATTTAAGTCATGAAAGCGGTGGGGAAGCATACCATTGTTTTTCTTCCATGTAGAGTTAGGGAATGGTTTGAATATAAACTAGTATGTATAGCTTTTGATATAGCTTTTTGTCATTCTATCGGCAGGGGACTATATATATAACACTGACTTTCTTCAGTGTAGTATTTTATTAATTTTAAGAGCCATTGTTCTGTATCAGCTCCTTTTTCTTTCTTTCTTTTTTTTTTTTGTTGCTCTATCTAGCTCTTGTCGGTACAGGTCAGTTATTGTCCTATAAAGGAGGGGTTGTTTTTCTTAACACTTGATTTGCATACGGATTAATGCATAGATTCATCTTGATTTACATGTACAAATATTCTTGTGGTCTTTTAAATTAACCTCCTGTACAGTACTAAATTAGGATGTGACATTTATTCATTAAATTTCATCAGCTTTATCTTTTTATGGACTCTGATTAATCATTGAAACAATTTAACCATTCTCGTGGACACGTGTTACGGCGCTAGTAAAGTATATGTTTGAAATATAAGCGGGCCGCTCTCGTGGTCAAACCATATCTCTCTAATACTTAATATTCCCCTCGCCAGATAGGTCAATGTTCGTCAATAATCAACAATATTCGTCAATGTGAGTAAATGTTCATCATTGTTCGACAATGTTCGTCAATGTTCGTTTTTTTTTTTTTTTGCGTCAATGTTCATCATTGTTCCACAATATTCGTCAATGTTTGTCAATGTTCGTTTTTTTGCGTCAATGTCCGCCAATGTTCCATTATGTTCATGAATACTCTATAATGTTTTTCAATGTTTTTCAATGTTTTGCAATGTTAGCCAATGCTTGTTTATGTTCGTTAATATATAGCAATTCTCGTCAATACTCGTAAAGGTTCACCATTGTTTCACCATGTTCGCCAATGCTGGTCAATGTTCATCAACGTTCACAATAATGGTCAATAGTCGTAAATGTTCATCAATGTTCCACATGTTCGTCAATTCACCTTAATGTACTTCAATGTTCAATAATTTTCGGCACGCTCTTCCTTCGGCTGTTTACGCTCCAAAACATATGTAGGTGGGAAAGTTGTCAATTTGGTGCTCCAAGTGACGGTTTAACAATATGAATTAGACCTCTAAATGAATTATATCTGGGATTACAATATATTATAATCCCAGATTATATAACGATGGCAAGATAAACAGATAAGCAAAAAACTATTAACTATGCTTGTTAATCCGATCTTTCCCAAGGGTAATTGAAATGCGGTAGGTAAACTGTAGGAAATACCCTCAATTAACTAATGGCACTATTTGTTCATTTTGCTTCGCCGAACTACCTGTAAACAAATCGTATAATCACATAATCAGCATTTTCCACATACCGCATCATCGCCAAGCGAGGAGCTTTATTCCTAGCTACTTTCCATGACAACCCTTGGCAGACCTCACACAAGCATATACAACTACAACATACGTGGAGTAAAGTGATGAACAACCGATAGTGAAAGTCTCTATTTTACAAATCGGAATGGATAATCGCAAGTGGCCGAGTATGCCAGTGACGCGCCCTCTGATTGGTGCATTCAAGTGCCAAGGCAGCCAATGGATGGCCCTTGTTTTAGATGGACTGTCTGCCAAGGTGGACAATATCTCAGAATAAATTGCTTGACTAGTGAAGATACACAAACCGCGAAACTGCAATATGATAAATGTTGCTCAAGATGCAATGGTTAGTAAGAGCTTCGTGCAACCCTGCAGTGCCCTCTCAAATAAGCAACCATGATACCATAACTATTTGAATGTGCCCAAACCTGACATTGTTCTTCGCCAGTTTGTAGCCGTGCAATAAATAAAAACAAGTATGATTAATATCATTTGCTGTGACACATGACACAGCAATCTGAAATAGAATTCTCGATCGTCGATACTTTGAGCTCACCCTCTTTCGGCGCATGGGTGGACGATTACCACGACGACCTCCATTTATCGACAAAGTTTACGCCGCTGGCAATATCTCAGAAATACTGGTAAACCACATCACCTCGTGGAGACTAATAAAGTCCCATTTTAAAATATAGGAAAAAAATCACATGACAGGAGCTGGAATGCTATCACGCGACCAATCTATGGTTACATGACGTCATTCGGGGTATTCGAATTTATGCTCAATGATTTTTGTAAATTTTATGGTTTGTTTTATCAGATTTAATGACTAGGTCCACTACGAACAGGAAGGTTGTTAGAATTATTCAAAATTTCTTCCACAGAGAGATTCGGTTCTTTCATCACCCGTCGGATGTACACTATATACAACTTATGTTCAGTAGGTGGCTTGTTCACAGAACATACAAATGTTGGTTACTCTCTTACACACACTATCCATCCTATGTCGGAACATCCCTCGGCCATTTCCGTACCGTATATAATCTCGGATGTGGAG
>JAQQZZ010005735.1:0-11802 GCA_030265115.1 Mopalia vespertina
GGCCGTGGCTTAGTGGTAGCGTGTGCGCTTACTTATCCTACTCCAATTTACCGTTCACGGGATCGAGTCCGTCTGTCAACCATCAGGAATATGAGCGAGTCACACGATGTGGCTCCGGCAATCGCGGGGGTGGTTTTTACGAGGTTTCCTCCCGGATTCCACTGTAAGCAGGCAAGGCCGTGGACAATCCGTCGTCATATAAGTGAAATACCCTTGAGTACGACGTTAAACCCCAATCAAACAAACAAGCATACCGAATCACTAAGTGGTCTTGTGAACATCGTCAACAAAACACTGATTTGTGTTTGTATCAAGATGTGCAACTCACTTTGGACCAGTGATTCATTTGAAGAAAGAACATATGAAAGATATATTGAAATTGTGACTTCAAAGGAATGTACAAGAAGGAACAAAAATGGCAAGAGTCTTTGCATTTTTTCCTCCTCTTTATGATAGATCTTTGGATAACAGATAGTATAGTTGATTTTATAGTTGTGTATATACTTTTATAACTTCATCAAATTTGTTAAACGCTGCTACCAGCTACGTGTACGTTTTGTACATGTATACCCCTATACCAGTTATTCTGGTCAGAGCGAATAAAGAATTAAATTGAGTGTTTTCTTTGTTCGTTTGATTGGGGTTAAACGCTGTACTTAAGGTTATTTCATTCACATGACGGCGTGCCAGCCCAATGGGTGAAGGAAACCACACCCGACACCACTGGCAACAACAAAAAAACATCACAGGACAAATACAGGACGCTCGCAGGACAATACAAAGACATGTCGGCTTCCTGTTCCTCTTTAGCTCTGAAAGCATCAGGGCAACAGGAAGCACCCTCCAATCACCTGCGAATTAAATTGAATCTAGCTCACTAAGGAGAATTACCTGAGATGTAAAACAGGATAAGTAGATTACGCCTGATTTAGAAAATCCAATCCTTCCATTATCATGTCACAATAATTGTACTAGCAACACGTCTTCAGCTTGTGGGCGTATCATTATATTATCGCTTAGGGTAGTGTTTATCTGGAAGCTACGTAAACCGGGAAAGCTGCCATCGACTGATGTTTCTATTGTTCACGATTATAAAGAGTCTAAAGAGACATCAAATCCGGTAAGATGATCACAGTGACGAACAAGCTATCAACAGGATTAGCCCCGATAGAACCGAAGACGGAGAGTTTGTGCAATCTGATTAATATATTCAGCATGAATCTATTTATGTAATGAATCATTTTTTTACTATACTATTTAAAGTATAAATCTTTCCGGAAAGATTGCTGTATTTAAGACAGAGCTTGTAAAAAGAGCGGAATACATGCCATGAAATGGTTTGCCTTATCGGCTCGGTGAAAGATTGATCAACCCATTTACTCAATCAAAGAACCCAGAAACCCTAGATAACCACTTCTTGTTTTGTGATAGGACACAACGTTATGTTTAAATTATGTTCTATCACAAAACAAGAAGTGGTTATTCATAAATGATACAGTTATGTAGCCCATTTGTAAATGTCGTTCAAAATTTACAGAATCGATACTTCTGATATACTCCGTATTTTCGTCGGACTTCCATATATTAGAAGACTTGGTTAATGACTGTTTAAAAGTATGGAACGCCTTCCCAAACACGTTAATATGGTAGTTATATTGTACTATGCCACATCATTATATTTATTATCAATGAAAGATTTAATTCCGAGAGAACTTGCTTATAATGTTCGTTACAGATTTACATATCCTGGCTGTAAGACTGACTATATTGGAATGGTTTCTCCTCTCGAAAGACTGATTAACCCAATTACTCAACCAAAGAAACACATAGACGATATAATTTTTGGATAACCACTTCTCGTTGTGTGATAGACCACAACACAAAAACCCGTCACAAAGACTGTTAAAAAGTAACGAAAATGTTTTCCCAAACATTTTAATATTGTATAAATATTTTCCTATGCTAGATCATCATATTAGTCATCAATGAAAGATTTAATTCCAAAAGAAAATGCTTAAGGTGTTTTTTTTCCCTCAGACTTACACGTCCTGACTGTAAGGGTGGCTATATTGGTAAAACTAAAAGTTGCCTAATTTAAGTGAATATATTAACATGGCGAAAAAGCGGAAAGTGAGATTAATAAGTCTGTGAGGAATTCAAATATATGATAGTTCTTGATGGTTGTTTGTTTTCGTTGGCGCATACAGCCTCGCGGGGCTATTCGCGCCTAGTTTTATGTTAATAGTAATACCTAAACTTACTTACGTCACGAAATTATCGGGGGTTTTTTTGTCTGCAAAATATATTTTGCAATTGCAGCATACATTTTGCTCAATTCTTATCCGGATTTAACAGATTCCCCAGTGTGAACTGAGTCACACCCACGTGACGTAGACAAGTGTATATATTTTCACGAAGTGTAACGTAAGTGTAACAAAACAATACAAAGTGCTCGATTGTGTCGGAACCAGACAGTTTACACAATTCCAATCAAGGGGAGGTTAAATCGTGATAAGAACGTGTTCACGGGGAAATGGCCAGACAGAAGACGATATATCAGCACTTCTGGCTCTCTGGTAAGTAAACTGAGATGAGGAAAACATACAGATGGATTTATGTTTCAAAAAAATCTGCCTTTATTAGAAATATCCCATTGATGTAGGCACCGCTCTTTTAATGGGCTTGTTATAGAAGAAAGAGCCTCGGATAGTGAGACCTAAATTTATGTCTATGTTAAAAGACTTCAGTGACATTTTTTGCTATAGATTGTCAGCCACTTCATTACCATCAATACCACAATGTCCAGGTACCCAGTCAAAACAAACAGCCGTGCCTTCATAAAATATTCTGGTGACAGAGTTAATTATGTCATATACCAAATGCGGAGATCTACACCAGTTAAAATTCCGTAAAGCCAATAGTGAGCTGAGCAAGTCCGATAATATTACAGCACGGAGTGGCCTGAACTCGCCTATCCACTGCAACGCTTGTAAACTGATAGATCTTGATGCTCTACCAACTTCAAATTAAATCATAAGTTATATAAATTATGGACTCAAAGCCTCCAAAAAATTTGCCTTATTAGCTTAATATCATAATGTAAAATGTTTCGGTCATCATTCTCCGATTAAACGTAATAAATAAGTATGGCTCTTTTATGAATAAGTTTCTTAAATATTTTTTCAGCCTCAACATCCCCTCATCCCCTACCATGTATATTAAAGTCTCTTCAATCAGTTACTTCTACCCAGCAGCTAAATCCCTGGGGCAAAGATCACAATATTTTATAGGCTTCTCTTTTGCGCATTCTATAGTCTTTTAATATTCAACTGTGTATGTCGACCAGTACTTACTCCTATCATTGGTTTATCCAACTGTTGATTCTTTGTATGGTGTTTTATGGCCGTATCATTGACCCTCCAAATAGACTATGTATAGCTGCATGTACCTAAGTATGTATATTATGGTATATTTCTGAAAAGCAATCAAACTGGAACAGGGATGCTGACTAATTAAAATCAATGAATCGTCTCATGTTCTAGATAAACTTTCAGAGACAAATTTATTAATAGATCTTAATCTCGAGATGTTATGGATAACATACAGACATCTCGAGATAAGTTTATAACCATAATAATCGTTTATATAGTATTGATAACAAGATATTCCGTATGGGTTAGAAATAAATCAGCCTACAAACTGGTATTTCAGAGCTATAGAAATTAACCAATGTGTTGCTGTTGGGTTTAGCTATAGGACTGGGAAGGAGAATTGGCATCTCTTTAACTTTCCGTTGATGCTAGAATTAGAAAGAATTTAGACTGTCACCGGAAATGAAGTGAATAACGTGAAACATCGCAAATCACATGAAGTGACTTACATGCCCCTTTTCATACAATCAAGACAGTGTGGTTTGAAAAGAACTGGGTTATGGTTAGACTATAATTATGCTCTACAAAACAAAAAAATAATTAATATTTACGCCTCCAAACGCGAAATAATCTTAATCAGTCAAAACTGAAAAAAGCTTCTTTTTTAATAGTGCCCTTTGACAGAATTCTCTTAGCATACACGATCTACTCAATGGGGTTGTAAACACACGATCTACAATAATTTAGTTCCAAAGGCACAGAGGAAAATTTTCTTATTTTCTCTTCTAATAACAACAAGATAATTTGTTTTTGTTCTAAATTTGTCAACCTTTCGATTTCTGGTTTGAGACAGTGCATTATCCACACTTCTTTGTTGTTAGAGAATAAATCAGAGGCATGCAGCCATACCATTCTGGGACCAACATAACATCAAGATAATTGCCTCGACACAGCATGCTTGATAAACGCCTCCACGACGTACTAATCGGTTACACAGCTGTTTTTCCTTTTATCGTAATGTTTAATTGGGGTTACGTTCCTGGAATCATGACTTCCATCATACAGTCTCAAGCACTTTTATTGTACACTCAAAGCTTCACGGGAGCTAGACAAGGAGACCATTTCCTCAACATCTATCAGATGGGCTAACATCCGGTTTACCAGACAGTGATAACGCCCTGGGAGAGCAGTTAGCAATGAACTCAGTCTCTATTCACTGTTAGTGAAGATGCGCAAACGAAGACAGAGTTTACGAACATGTCGGTAGAGTGTTGAGTCTGTAACCCGTAGGTCCCCGGTTCGAATCCCGGTGGAGGCAAGCAAGTTTTTCTCCCTCATTTATTTAATATATATAATGGCAGTCGGTTAAAGCGCTGGCCCTGTTAGCCAGAGACCCGATTTTGAATCCCGGTGGGGGCAAGCACATTTTTCTTTCTCTACAATAACAATATATATATTTTGAATAAATGAAGAGAGAAAAAAATGTGATTGACTCCACCGGAATTCGAACCCGCGACCATTGGGTAAAAGGCCTAACACTCTACCGTATTTAAAGAGTAGGAAGGGTGTTGGGCCTGTAACCCAAAGGTCCCGGGTTCGAATTTTCATTTATTCAATATATATGTAATGATAGCATCTGATTGTGATTTTTAACATATTGATAAATCGGGTACTTGTAGATGAACATTGATTAGAAACAATGAATAAAAAGAACAGAAACGGGTTAAATCTACAATAAAACTCCACCAAAATGACATAAAAATCCTACAGTTATATATGTCATTTCTTGTTGGATACCAATGACACTTGACATAAGGCTAACCTGTCTCCTCTTCAACTAATTACTATCGAGTTTCGGGGCCATGGGACATCTGTCTATAGACTAGTCTTGGATGACGCTTTACTGTATCAAAATGCCTTCGTCGCCGCCATGCTTAAGACAGCTATAAAGAACAAACGACACATGAGCAAACATTCCTATCATGTATCTACGTCACGTTGCCAAAAAGTTGAGAAAAATATTAATTTGACAAAAACGGTGTTTTAAAAACATTAACCGTCATGGAGTTATGCATCTTCTCGAGCTACGATTAAGACATGGGTGTATTAACCTTGGCACATAAGAAACCTCTATCGTGTTATCGTAGTGAGCTAATGGCACATAATCTAGTCCTATCTGAGGGTTTTCCCTCAATCTACCGGCCAGGCAAAAAATAATCCCGCAAAGCAGTGCTCAAAATCAACTTATAAAAATGACCGAGAGCAGGTTTTGTGTCCACTGGTTAAAAAGCACCCAAACCCAGTCTCATTTTGTAACCATCAAGTACCATCTGGCTTCTCAAAGCAGACTCGGCTGTACGCAAAGCATGCAAGACAGCCACAGTTTTATTCAAAAGTTGGCGTCTAATGATGTTTGAAAAGAACTATAAAATAAAACAAATACATGTGAGTGTTGTGCGATAGAGTGTAGCTGATAGGCTTGAGTTCCCACGATATTGGGTGTATGTGCCAATAGAAATCCAGCATACGAGGCAAGGTCAGAATGCAAATAAGCAGCCTTATGTCGCATGGTCTCTATAGGAGTCTATATATAGAGACAACATGTGTTCGGATGATGGGAGTTATGATGTGAAGTGTGTAGGCCCTATGGCAGAAAAGACACAGAGTATTTAAACTTTAAAAGCTGTTGGCGTCAGCTATTAGACCCGGTATTCAATTTAACCCTGGATTCGATGACGTTTTTTAATAAATGTCTCTCTATGAAGTTATGGATCTACACAAACTCTTAACAACATAGAGTATTACCTGTTCAATACCAGCATTTATATGGCAAGATTAAGAGTGCAGTTATACGAAGGTTATGAGAAATGTGTTACCTTGTCGACTGACATGTGTTCTATGTTATGGTTTAGTTCAAGTCAATACAACAGATTATTATTATTTTAATCTTGACAAATATCTTTATTATACTGGTAGCAAAGATCTGTAATCTCTTGAAATAAATGGGATTACACAACGTTCATAACAAAAATTCTTCTGACAATAACAAGCTTGAAGTGAACGCTTAACTGTTAATCAGTTATTTTACTGGATGAATGCAACGTAAAAACCCTTTATTATGGCACTGCTGTATGACACACTTGTCTGATTATTATCCGTAATAACTTTGTCCCCTTCATCATTGCAGATTTGGCTAGTCATATTGCATGCCAAGAGCATGTTCTTATTTCTGGTCGGCAAATGATATGCGGTCATTATATATGTGCCTTGGATTCCTCGTGTTTTGCAACGTCCATTGCGCAATCTGGTACGCGTTACTTTCCCATTGCTTCTCTTGTTCATTTCGAACATATTTAACACTGATAGGTTTTTTTAATTCTTCAGTCTAGTTTGTGTGTTTTGTGTGATAAAACAGATACTGTATCCAATGATATCGATTTATTTCTCTGATGAACATATGAAAGCATGGCTCCTTTATCAGGTGATGTCGACAACAGACCTTAATTAGCTCTGCTTCTAGTCGACAGAGCCAGCGGCCGCGGCGCAGACGAGCGATTCTCCGTCGGCGACTAATTGCAAGAGATTTTCCGTCGGCGACAGCTTTTGCCGCACACGGAACGATTCTGAGTGGGCGATTCTTCCAAAGTCACCGGACATCTATACCACGTGTCGAACACTTTGCATGATTTTTTTTAAAAATAACTTTCATTGAACACTGCATATTAAATTTATTAAGTTTTCCGTCGCATGTTTGCCGCACACGAGGAGATTAGTCGCCGACAGTCGGCGACGAGTTGCAAGATATCAAATAAGTTTGATCCCTTGCGACTAGTCGCCGACAGTGTCTAGTCGCGTCGCAAGCCTGTCGCACACAGAGCGATTTCCTTGAGATTTTTAGTCGCCGACGGAGAATCGCTCGTATGCGGCAGGCTTTACAAATCCTACTTCAATGTTCGTAGACGGGTTCGAGACCGCCTATCGACCATCAGGTATTTGCGTTCAATCCTTTCAACTTCACGAACAATAAGATATCTTTTCCGAGTTGTCTTGCGGTAGATTGCTATTTTTTTTCTGATAGAATTTGAGTACATAATAAAAGCTTTACTGATGGTCTTAATGTTGTAGGTCGTGGTGCGATGCTGCTTCAAGCTGTTTTAACCATAATGTTTTTTCGGCTCGGTAATAACTAAAATGGTCTGGATGCACTGGCTGCTACACTCAAATGAGAACCTAACTATATAGACTACTACCGGCCTTATGAAACCACAGCAATAAAGGTTAATTCGCAAATATTTTATAGCTAGCTTCAAACCCTATCTCATAAATACGGTAACTGGCTTCTTTGATCCCGGTACGTAAAATGACACACAGTCACATTTATGAAATAAACCATGTTCAGCATATTTGTTTCAAACTCTTAGTTATTCTATATTCATATAAACATGATAACTTATGATAACAGATTATAACGAGTAAAAACATTTATGGAAGCCGTTTCTAGACAAAATCATTTTCTAAAATATGAATAACTGAGTACATGAAACCATTGTCAAGAATGGTTTTAAAATAAACCAAAATATTGAATCACCATGTATGCATGTGTATCTTTTATTGGAGTTGTAAGTTTACTCTACTTTGTGAAACTCATCAGTGGGAATACCGCTATTTAGAGTACACGTAGGCCTATTTATGTTGTTAAAGCACGTTGATACTTCTATAGGGCATGTAAGCCTCGTTCTCTATAATTGACCTACGGGTACCTCGTCCAAACTCTGTCAGTATGTTTTGAATACCGATCGTCGGCGCCTAGCTTAAGAAAGGCATATGGATTACCCAAAATGAGCAACTTTCTTCGAGTGGATTCAAGTCATGTTGCCATGAACTTGAATTAAAATTTTAATTTGACAAAAAAAAGTGTTAAAAATTAATCGTCGAGGTGCTACATTCTTAGCAAAATATGTTCTAATGGAACCCTTTAAGGTTCTTCAGTCGTGGCTCTGGTGGAACCCTTTATGGTTCTGTACGGAACCCTCACAGCAACTGTTCCAAGTACTCCTTTCTTCTTATATCAAAGAACCGTTTTGATCATAATGGTTCCATGTAGAACCATCGTCTTTTCTAAAGAACCCTCAAAGAACCATTATTTCTAAGAGTATATGGTATTATAAAGTCTGTCAAAGGACGGTAGCACTACTGAATCACAATCAGCATTCATAAACTTACAGTTGTTGGCGTCATATATTAGATACCTACGTAAGTGATTTAAAGGATTCATGTCGCCGTATTTTAATGTACACATACTTTTACACTTGCTCTAAATAACATGAATTATTAATCGTAAAATACAAGCTTTAAATTGACAATACAAAATCCAAACCCTTATCTTTACAATGACGACTTCCACACCGTATTTGAACGATTGAAACATTGCAGTCAACAAAGAGAAAGCGCCTACTGATCTAGGCCTTATTTCACGAAGCTAACTTTGAAGATATTTATCATGGATATAAATATCCTGTATCTCAATTCAAAATTCAGTGATTAATTTTCCAAATTTCACACAAGTCCAAAACTCTTTCGATTCATAGACAGTTGACCATCACGTGGCAATCCAGTTTTGATTTCGTTTGCGCCAAAACCAAAAAGAGATTCGCTGTGACAAAATCAAATGAAGATTCATTGTGACCACAGCAAATAGAGATTCACTTTGACAAAAGTAAGTAGAGATATGCCTTAACAAATTCAAATAGAGATTCGCTGTGACAAAATCAAATAAAGATTCGCTGTGCCAAAATCAAATAGAGATTCGCTGTACCAAAATAAAATGAAGATTCGCTGTGCCAAGAACTATTAGAGATTCACTGTGCCAAAATCAAATAGAGATTCACTGTGACAAAGTCAAATAGAGATTCACAGTGAGGAAATCAAAGAGAGATTCGCTGCGACAAAATTAAATAGAGATCCACTGTCACAAAATCAAAGAGAGACTCGCTTTGACAAAATCAAATAGAGATTCTCTGTGACAAAATCAAATAGAGATCCTCTGTGGCAAAATCAAATAGAGATTCTCTGTGACAAAATCAAATAGAGATCCTCTGTGGCAAAATCAAATACAGATTCTCTGTGACAAAATCAAAAAGAGATTCTCTGTAACAAACTCAAATCGATATTCTCTGTGATTATATCAAATGGAGATTCGCTGTGACAAAATCAAATAGAGATTCGTTGCGACAAAATCAAATAGAGATTCGCTGTGACAAAATCAAATAGAGATTCGCTGTGACAAAATCAAATAGAGATTCGCTGTGACAAAATCAAATAGACATTCGCTGCGACAACATCGAAAAGAGATGATTCGCTGTGACAAAATCAAATAGAAATTCGCTGCGACAACATCGAAAAGAGATGATTCGCTGTGACAAAATCAAATAGAAATTCGCGGAAAATATGCATAGAGGTGCTATATTCATTCTTATATCTAGTTTTTTTTCTAAAAGGTTTTACGTAATTTATATATATATATGCCGGTAGAGGCAAGCAAATTTTTCTCTTTTCATTTATTCAATATATATATATAAATACATGGTCTGTAGATATTTGTTTTTCGATTCATCTGTAAAAAAAACATCTCAGTTTTGAGACATTGTTGGATGGGCTTGAGGCTTTTAAGATTCCATTTAATTTATGATTGGCACGAAATTTGACTTGAGTTTTCGGTCGAATATAAGAGACAACATAGCCGTGTATTGCGGTTCATGCGATGTAGTCCGATAAATGCTACAATGTTCTTCCACAGATATGTGTTCATTTTCTGGGCAGTAGTACAGCCGAACTTGTTAACGGTCAGTTCAAGTAAGTCATAGACTACACAATATGATTTTGTTTAATTATAATAAATATCGATTTCATATGCTAGTGACAAATATCCTATATCTTTTTAAATAAGGGGATTAAGGAAGGGATTATGCACCTGTCTCATGATCAGTTGGAATGCTATGTTTCAGTCAACTATAAAGATTAATCTCCTCTCAAAATGCAAGTCATATTGCCAGAAATATCTTCTCGCCTCTTATCGCTGAATAATGCGATTTATCATACACGGGTCTCGCGGATTTCTTGTTTTTGCGTCGAGTGGGGCGAAATCTTAATGTTTATGTCTGAAAACTGGTCTTGAACTGGTCTTGAACTGGTCAGTCTAATAAGTCGGTATTGTTTGATAAGATAAAGCAGTTTGGTCACGCGACAATAATGAGTCCAATGACATCGATTTGTTTCTCTGGTGAACAAGGGATAGACCGGCTACTATCAAGTGATGTCCACAAACGACTTTAAATAACTCTGCTTCTATAGTGAACATGAACAACTGGTAGCAAGGGGTTAAGCTGAAAGGACATTGAAAGTCATTTATACAACGGTCACAGGTACGGTCGGACTGCAAGCTCATTGGATAGGGTGTAACTCTTAAACTGGACAATTGATTCCTGGAATGAACGCCCGTACCATTTTGTAGCCATTAAGTACCATGTAGCCTTTCGACGCGTACTGCAACTTTGAGATAAACCCGCGCCATCTCTATCTTATCAGGAAGTCACGAGGCAGATCTCTACTTTTAGCCACAGTTACGACAATGTGGGTGAACATACATAAAATGAAACATTTGTTTTTATGTAAGAATAAATGAATATGTTAGTATCTTTAAAAAGGGATTGCATTGATCTACAGCGGAATGACATCGTAGCATAGTACCGGTGTATTTATACAGCTGTAATTTGCCTGGCGACAACCGCATAATTTTCGCTCATTTACCGAATATTCCTACAATCAAAATGGTCCTGGTTTCTGACCAACCGGTCTATAGCCTACACAAGTCATGGATGTTCGATGGAGACGGTATTAATCATATGCGGGCATACAGCCCAAAAATAAAAACAAACATCTATCGGACTGTTTAAAAATCCTCTCCGGGTAAAAGAGCACCTGCAGATTTTCTCTGAATCTGGTCCATGGCGTTTATGGAGTCTGAGTAAAGTTACATTTATAAAGAAAATTCCAAAGAAGAATTTCGTTTTATATAAAACTCTGTTTATGAGTGGATAGATACAACGGAATGCCTTTATAAAACAGCTATGATTGTTCGTACGCTTCTCTTGTTTACCTTTAGCGATTTCTGCATCCAATATAAAATAGAGTTTCTTTGAACAATATATAGTTCACGGAAGATGCAAGCAGGTTTTCCGTATTAAACTTGTATAGCGCAGTATGTTCTAACAGTTTTCCGTATTTGATGGTTACAGTAACATTTGTACAAACTTCAAAAAACTCAGTCAAAAAAGAAACTTCACACTCGTTTGGATTCGATAAGTTGAACATACAAGAAAAGTGGTTTTAAATAATGATTAAATTCCATTTTGTACCCATTAAGGACGGTGTA
>JAQQZZ010005757.1:0-11801 GCA_030265115.1 Mopalia vespertina
TGTATTTTTGTCCGTCGTCATATAAGTGAAATACCCTTGAGTACGACGTTAAACACCAATCAAACAAACAAACAAAATTATTGTAAGTAAGTGCTAATAGCATTAGAATAACACGAGTTATTCCAACCTAGAAAGGATTTCCCAGTTTAAGGTTGTGTTAGTGTATCTCAAGGGCATGTAAGTCATGTCGTGTGATATTCGATATTTCACGTAATTCACTTAAGTCTAAATTTTTAATAGTTCTAACATCAACGGGAATTTAAGTTAAAAAAGATGCCCTTTCAGTCCTATAGCGGAACCAAAACAGTCACTAAATACGGCTCTGAAAGATCGGTATTCAAAGCAAAGCGACATAATTTGAACGCGGTCACCGGAAGTCAAAGAGAATAGAACAAGACTTACGTGCCTTATTTAGTCTTGTAGTAAATATATAGGCGAGGCACCTTAGCTTAAGCATGGCGTAAAGGATCGTGCAAATTAACAGATCTATCATTACCGTCATCGACTGCTCGTTTTCTGGCGCAGGCGCACCATCCACCTAAACACCATCCCTGTCCAGCACCGCAAAGTTCCTCACATTTGTCCTTATTGGTACAGGAAAAATCATCTGAAATATGTTCACAAACAACGATTTAACACTGGAAGCAACAGTTACAGTTCTTGGATTAAACAGATACTCTTAGTATTAAATGTGTTTTCGTTGCATTAGATAATGGCCATTCACTACCTTTCTGCTAGTGACCGTCTTTGACCTAGGCATCACCTGACTAAACTTCTGTTTTAGTAGAAGGCTGAGTAGTCCAGGTAGCCAGCATTTACTGCCGCGTGTCGGAACATCCCTCTGCCATTTCGGTACCGTAAATAATCTCGGGCGATGAATGGGTCATATTTTATGGCGATTACGGGAGGTAAATCGCATGGATTTACTTTCGTGATATGACTGTGTTATCCACGTGTTTATTGTCAATGTCTGAAGGCTATTCTTGTGTTGATATGATGACGTCATTGGAGCTACATTATTATTAAATTACTTACAGAGTACACGATTTGTATTATAGGAAAGGAAAGGGCTTTTTTCTTCAAATGTGATTTTACCCAAGAAACGGGCTTGATTGGCGTATTTTGTTAGTATCAATCCGCGGAGTACTTTGGTTCTTTTCCACGAATGCACACAAAACAATCGACGGTTAACATAACACGTTTTCGTGTAATATTATTGCTACCATTCACCTCTGAGATAATGTACCGGTACGGAAAGTATCGAAGGATGTTCCGACATGTTACTGCCGGTGATTCGATGTCTAACTGTCAGGGTCGTGAGTTTAATTCCCGAATGTGGTTCAACCTCTAAAATTTTCTTAACTGGAATCGGTTCAAACTAAGAAAGTGCTATCCAAATATAACAAAAATACTTATATTCCCTATTGATTTCCGGAATCAGACGATGAAGCAGAGGGGGAGGCGGGGGCGATTACACCTGGTGCATGATATATGTGTCAGATGTTGCCATGCATGAGTTATATAAACAAACAACTGTTAGTCCACATCGATAGAGCTTCACCAAATTGTGTTTTGTGTGGCTTTCATAATTGATAAAGTGAACGGCATCGTGTTGAATGGCCATAATCACATTATCATAGGTCGAATTCCATTATCAGATATTATCATGATCACATAAGATCTAGCGATAAAGAAGCCAGTAGTATAAACAATGGGGTCCAGAACCCCCATTGTTTATACTACTAAGCCTTGAACTCGTATGTTTGCACCTGGCCGCACCAGATGTAGCATGTCCCGTGGTAATATACTGACATGTCTGATGAAGAACCTTCCCACAATATATGTGTGTACTAATGAAACATTTTACATGGTTTCCAAATAATAAACAACTGTCCTGTCTAACAACGATGTCATACTGAGCGTAATATCACACCATTCTGAATAAAATTTACTCAAAACAACAACATACCATATGCGTATCTATTGCGCATGTCCGTCACTGGCATGACTGGCACCAATGGCTGTATCTTTAAATTTTAATACACACTCGTCTCATTTTCACCAAAAACTCTCCACTATTTTTATCTGTAAGCTTGCCCAACCCTTGTTGCAACTAATGCCAATTTTAAGTCGGATTTCGTTACCATATCAGTTACAGAAGAGTTTGGACTGTCCTAATAAGGACTTCGTTAGAATATTTTTAATATCGTTAGCCATAGGGTGTCTATGCCGAATCGAGTACAAAGTTCAATTTTAAGCCCAGGGCTGGGATTAGAAATTATCCTTCTCTCCGACTTCTTGAAGAATTGGCACCAGAAATCCCTGTTTTAATAGCACAAAATGTATGTCCACCTATCCCTTTAAAAAAACAGTGAGGATTATGCACATAATGTAAAGATAAAAACCAAATATTGGATTCGAAGTATTAAACTACACTCCGTTCAGAAGACCATTGCTTGAATGGACAGAACTGGGTAGAATGTGTATGCTTTGACGCTCTTCCTTCAAACGAAGTTAGTAGACAATCGGCATTTTGAAAAAAGGCCTACTTACTGGAACCCTTAGTAACTGGGGATGATAATGAATAGCAAGCGAATACAAGAACAACACTGATACAAATTAATCCGGTCGACATGTTGACGTTTTACAAGTTCAATTGAATTCAGCTGGGAACCTGCCGTATGGTTTCTTATACATGTTCGAAGATAAGGGACACATTTTTATAACAGGGTTAACCAATCCTTTTAATATTATAAATTCAAAATTTTGTAAATAAACTTTCAGTCCATCTTAATTACAGAACCGTGAAAATTTGCATTGCTTATTTACCGCTTGTCTCTTACTGTTATAAATTAAGGCATTTGAACAACACACTCTTTCGGTCTATCCTTTTGGTAGCAGCATTAACACAGTAAACGTATAATCGCCTGTGAAACACGCAGTAATCACTCTTACAGGGTGAATTATACACGGACATTCCACGAATCATATATAAATATACCGCAAACCAATCACTCTTATACGGTGAATTATCATTTGATCTCACTGAGTTTTCACATATATAACATGAAATGATAAATTATTACACTCATATAGCAAGGATTATTCGCCAAGTCACACCGATTATTCAACTTATATATAGCAAACGTTAATTATTCATATTAGATAGATTAGTTATTCATATAGCAGGATTATTCATTTATAGGACATTCATATATAACATGATTATTCACCCATGTTATTTCATATAGCAACAGTTTGTCACACATAGCAGGGATTATTCACTTATATACATACTGTTATGCACACATAGATGAATCATGTATTGCGAACACATATAACATTGACTTTTCACACATATCACATAATTATTCATTCATACCTACACGGATCCTTCGTTTAAACAATATGTATTCGTTAATAAAGCCCAAATACAAAACCGAACAAAACCTATGTCTTTAAATGATTCTATTCCTATTGAACAAAACTGTGCCAGGCCGATCATTCGCTGAAGTTAAAAATTATAACTTAAATTCAAATCAAAACTTAACGTCAGCATAAATACCTGGAAGAAGTGCTCCAGTAAGGTCGTCTGGATAACTTCTCTTTAACGGTCTTCCATTGATTTGACATTTCGAGCGTCATCAGGCTTACGTAATTTTGAAATAAAGTTATTCTGCAGATCGATTGCCTGACAAGATGTTTATAGGCGCTAGGAATGTCATTAGCGATGTCATCATGCTCTCAAACTGATGCTCATCTGGTGACGTGATGGAAAAAGCAATTTGTATCATTTTACTGGAACTATATAAAAACGTGTATCACTTTACAGATATAAAAAAACAAATCAAATGCCGATGTAAAAAAATCTTATTTCATTCTCAACGAAACTGGCAACAAACGCCACATCTATAGATAATATTTAGATAATTATCGCTCTGGCGCAGCCCTGGGGATTTTACAGGCTCCAAACGACCATAAATTCTCCACGATAACCGGACCATCCGTATGTTTCAATTAATCAAACGGCATCAGTAAATCATGAAAACCCTAGAAGTAAAGTGAAAGCCTTGTCAAGCAAACAAACTGATCAAACACATATACTGCAATGAGAACGTAAAGCGCAGGCACAGCTACAATAGCGAATTAAAATCTGTACGAAATTGTACAAAAAATGTCGTATTAATTTCTTTGGACGTGGAATCAGTTCCTGCCATATAGCATACAAATGGCTCTCAGTGGAATTTGCGTAATCGCTACAAAGTTGGTGTACAGTGATCGTATGATGGGGTCTAGACAAGCCAACATGATTAACGCGCAGTAAATGAATTTTTGTTCTATTCTCTAGCGACCACCTTTATGGACTTAACTGGCACCCATCCCGTTTAGTCACAGAGATATGGAGAAATTTGTTAACCCCTTTGGACCAATAGTGTTTGTGAACATCGAGTTGATGTTTTGATAGCAAACCCCCTGTGGAGCTAAAGTTCCCTGACCCGGTCAAACTTTCCGTACTCTCATTCCATCACACTTCTGGCATCACCTCTGTCCTGAAAAAATCCGTCTAAATTCAGATATATCTGGGAACGTGAACTCATCCCTTCATTTGGAGTCACAGCTTTGCTGCAACAACAGGCTGCCTAGGACGATCTCAATATATACATTGACATTCCGGGTCAAATTGACAGACAGTATGGCCTGTTGCCTACTGTGGCAACCAGCGGCCCTGTTACTTATAGCAGTGTTAGTACTGCCAGCTAAGACATCAGGTAAGATTTTGTCACTAATTTTAGGCGCAGCGGCCAATAACTTAACGTTTCATTCCATTTGTAGCAACAATGTTATCCAAGTGTATAGAAACAAAACTTGCATTTTAAGTGATGCTGTCATTCTATATGGAATTAGTAAGAAACGGATAAAGTAATATTATTGTTGACAAGACGATAGTCGACTTTTATCAAATAAATATAGGAAAATATTTTAAATTGAAAAATAAAAAGAATGCCGAGCGTATTAGATTATTGGAAACGAAAGCAAATTTAATTTAAAGGAATTTGAATGAATTTTGTGTAGACACTGTATTGTTCTCCCGTAAATATTTTCATTGGGGCGGGATGATTAGTCAAAAGGAAGAAAACTTACGTGTAGACTGTCAATGCTGTTTATATTTAAGTTTAAAATTAAAATAAGTTGTAAATTTGTTTTTGCAGAAGATTATCGAAACCTTTTCGTTAGAAAGGAGAAATTCCTAGGCTTGGTGATGCCCAACTGCCCAGATTGGCAATGTGAAGGACGGTGTGACTCCGTTTCAACCCTGACCTCTAACACAAGGTACGGGTGCCAGTGTGACAATAAATGTATCTTATATGGCGATTGCTGTTACGACTTCTATTTCTACTGCCGTGGTCTGCCCAACGACGAAATTGTTGATATAACCCACAAGAGCAGACAACTCGCATATGAAAGTGTAAAACTTCATATGATTCCCGATAAACAGGGCACTACTTCTGTTGCTGAATACCAGAGATGTGTCCATGAAATTACCAATCCTTATGGCATGAAAGACACAGGGTTGTATCTTATATCAGTTTGTCCTAAAAAGTGGTCTGATAATGAGACTAGAGAACTCTGTGAAAACTCTTCTGAAAACACTCTGAATATGATACCGGTAACAGACCACAATCGACCCGCATACACCTATCGCAATCTTCACTGCGCGCTCTGTCACGGACTATCATATGACTCTGTTGTGTTCTGGAAAACAGATTTGAGTTGTGAAAAGGAGTCTGATGTTAGCGATTTGCTCAATTTAGAGATGATTGCAGAACTACTTTCGTCTGAGTCGTGCACAATTAAAAAATCTCCTCCAACTGATATATCTATTGTGGATATAAGAACATGCGACTCAAGATCTAGTATAGCTTCTACTGGTTGTGAACAAGATTTGGACGCAATACAACTAAACAACCCCGAGCACTGGTATACCATGATAGTTACCAACCCGAATGAAACAATTTACCTTAATCCTCATCAAGCCCAATCGTGTCTTGAACATTCCGCCCCACTTCATTGTGGTTATTATAAACACGATTCTGATGAACATATACCAATATCCACTGCGTTAAAAGCAGAGTTGGTTGTGCACAAACGAAATAATGTCATACAACCAGTGATAAAAACAGCTAAAGGAATCCACCCTATTTACTACTCGAACTGTGGATTGGATAAGGTATTCGACTATTTCAAGGGACATTGTGTTTTAGTAGAGTGTCCCGCTGGCTGGTATGGTCATGAAGGCGATTGCTTGCCTTACGAAGTGTCTCAGTACCCAACCAATCATATTATTCCTTCAGATGATACGGATGTTATTGCTGTCCATCTTTATTTCAAAAGCACTGCCGACAATATTCACTGCGAGAATGTCTGGATAGAGGAGACTGTTGTCAGAATCATGAACTTGTTGATTGGGGGTTCTAGCAGGCTGCTTGCGAAAAGCTGTTCCAAGTCTTCCAAACGAATCAAAGATGAAACAAATGTATTTTATCGCGCTTTGGGAACGAAACTGAACGAAACTTTCACAGACGGTAAATTATCGAAGTCTGAGCTAGAAGAAAAGAAACTTAAAGATATTTGGAAAAACAATACAACAAAAGTGAAGAGACAAATAGTTAGTGATACAATGGCTGACTCCCAGCCCACAGTGAGTAACAAAGAAATTTCGCCGTGGAATAAAGCTACCAGAATTATTGAAGAATCGTCAGAGATCACAATTAGCCCGGATTTAAAGAAAAAATTAATCAACATGCTTGGAATAGCACCCTCAGCACCGCAATATATCCATGTTGAATTGGCAATCACTAACTTTGACTTGAAGCAGTTGAGTAACATTATGTCTTTGTTGGAAATAGAGATAAAGGAAACACAAAAGAGCCTGACTAATGGTCGTATCCACCTTGAATCTTTAGAATTGTCCAATTTTAATTCAACTCCAATTTGTGAATACTCTCCAGAAATTAAGCAGAATCTCCAAATGTACCAGCGTCAGGGTGTGCTTCACGTTTTCGACTCGGAGGAACGGAAGCAACTTCCGCTGACTAATGTTCCATTTGTTGTCTCACTAGGATTGGACGCGAAAAAAGAATTGAAAACTTCTACCTCGGTTTTACTGTGTCGTTTGCCTACTACAAAAGCGCCTCTGCTTGACAGTCCTTCCACATACTATGACGAACATGATTCCACATTGAAGAACAATTCGTTATACGTCCATTCCAAAAAAAAGACGTTTGAGAAAGGAACGTTTCAGGTGCGCGGAACATTCGCCTATGTCTGTGCTGTTGCCAACGTAACAAATGTAACCACTTCAGCGACAATGCATCGTGGTTTTTTCACTATGCCGTACACACAGTACATTGTCGTGATGGTTTGTTGCTCTTTATCGTTAGCATGTTTGTTGGCAACTTTTGTAACTTACATCTGCTTTGCTCAGCTGAGGGACATTTCAGGTATCATTCTCATGTGTTTGACGGCTTCTCTTTTTGTAGCTCAGTTACTGTTCGCTGGGGGAATAGACCAAATCGAATTTAAACCTGTTTGTGTCACCATTGCTATATCTCTTCACTTTCTTTGGATGTCCGTATTTTCATGGATGAACGTCCTAACTTACGACATTGCTCACAAACTTCGACTCTCCCCAGATGAGACCGCTGATAAGGATTCTAAAGCTTTTAAGGAGTATTACATCTTTGCCTGGGGCGTGCCCTTCCTTCTGGTTGGAATCTGTGCTGCTTTGGATTTTGCAAGGGGCAGTGGATTTGAAATGATGTACGCTGAAGACAGCTGCTGGATTGGAAATGATTATGCTTCATTGTTCGGTTTTGCTCTCCCGGTTGTTCTGCTGTTGCTCGCGAATCTCACTCTGTTTTCGTGTACCATCTACGCCCTTCAAGCTGTTGCCAGAGTTGCTCAGTTGTCCGAAAAGCAGAAGACAAGTCGGCGATTGTTGGTGATTTATTCTGCCCTTACTTTTATCATGGGACTAACTTGGGGTTCCGCTTACATCGCAACATTCCTCGACCTTCAAGAAATGTGGCATGCTTTTGGTGCTCTTAACGCTTTACAGGGACTCTTCATTGTGTGCTGCTTTGTGCTTAAGACTCGTGTCGTACAGCTCTATAAGACTCGATTCAGCAAGGAGAGGAAGACTGAGTACCCACCAGAGGAGTTCCTGTAAATATTGTCTGGCAGTATATCCTACATCCTATCATACGTTCGTGGTAAATCTAGATTTAATCAGGATTCTGTCTTTCATGCTGACATCCGTTCCCACTACTTCACCTTGATTTAAACTCACGGCAAGGATTATTACATTTGCGATTCACGATTGCCACTAATTGTAAGCAAATCAGTCTTATATGAATTCTGTGAAATTGATGTTGCCAAAACATTTAACGAAAGAGGTTTACTTGATTTTGTTTAATTATTAATCCACCGAACTGATCTGTTATCATGAATACACTCTGGTCTGTTGGCGGTAATTTATCAGAGCTAGCTGTTAAGCCATCTTTTAGACACTTCTCTACTACATTGTTCTTAACAAATTTGTCTTAGTGCATGATGTACCTTTGCAATAGAATAACATCGTGTGTGTGATTTTATTAGACGGCCTATAATTGCCTATTGTACTTTATGTATAAGTCACGTAATAAACTTAGAAATTGTAGTCATATAGAAATAATTCGGTTAAACCATTATATTTCAATATAATCGCAAAGAAATTCCTGCTTGATTTGGCTATGTATACGGTATAGCGACCATCACATATCACGTCACACAGATTCCCTGGTTTATACTTTGAGGGACTATAGCGGTAAAGGTAGATGGGCCAAAGAGCATTTCAAGTCAGAAGGCGACGGCACGATGACTGATGAACATTGAGAAAATAAGCTATTCTCTTGATTGCTCTGTTCCACATGCATAGAGATCCTCTCCGTTTAGTTGTGTTTGCCAAGTATTTAAACAATTACATTTGACTATATCAGTATTTGTTTGAGGAGGGTCAATGGCGTTTGCTTAGTGTTCAGTGTTCTTGCAGTGTACCTCTGTCATGTACAGTGTACCTCAGTTATGTGCAGTGTACCTCTGCCATGTGCAGTGTACCTATGTGATGTGCAGCGTACATCTGCGATGTACAGTGTACCTCAGTTATTTACAGTGTACCTCAGTTATGTGCAGTGTACCTCTGTCATGTACAGTGTACCCCTGTGATGTGCACTGTACCTCTGTGGTGTGCAGTGTACATCTGTCATGTGCAGTGTACCACTGTCACGTGCAGTGTACCTCTGCCATGTGCAGTGTAGGCCTACTTCTGTCAGGTGCAGTGTACCTCTGTCATGTGCAATGTACCTCTGTCATGTGCAGTGTACCTCTGTGATTTGTTTAGAATGGGGTTAACATTCGTATTTAAGGTAGTTTTTACCACATTACTGTGGATTTAATTTATATTTATTTCTTTTTTCACTATTTCGACTAAACACTGTACTTCTTAGGGTAACGTTTGCTTGTTTGGAGTTCTCTCGCTTTGGGGTAACCAATGGGAAAGCGACATTTTTTAGGGAGGCGGGATAATGTAACAACCTAACCAATGGGGTTTTATTAGCATTCCTCATTACCTGGATGTCACATGCGCACTTGACAATCCTGCCTGGTATGCAGTTCATATTGTTAATGTATATACACATATTTCTTTGTGAGTTCTGAACATTTAATAATAAAAGTTTATGCTGTTTTATATTTCACAATGAATGTCGATGTTGTTTATGTTTTAGTTAATATGAAACTCCTTAAACGGAGACATTTATATTGTTGGATGTTGTGATAAATAATATCTAAATAAGAGATCGATCTCCCAATATGGAATATTTTGATTTTAATGATAAACATTTGGTTTTCAAAATTAAATGTCTTATACTCAAAAGTGGTAAATTTTAAATAAATATTGTAAAATTAAAAATTGTATTTTATCTTCGGACTTGATGCAGCTCTATCAACTGCAGTATATGTTTAGATTTTAAAAGGCTTTGTGTCAAAGTGAAAAAGTAAATTGCACTGAAAACATAGACTTTTCTAAGTATTTTCTCAAGAAATTGAGCACGGATAATATTTTTTATATTTTAAGACCGTTAATTACGTGAATTACTTTGTTGAGATCGTGGTACTTATCGTTTCGTTGAAATCAAAATTACAAAACATTGTTGTATTTTTTTCGCTTTTCAAGTTACATATTTAGAATCTTGAAGTCCTCCTCTTTCTAAATATATGTGTTGTTAATATAATTATCCTTTGAAAATAACCACAAAAGCCACGAGAAGATAAGAGTTGCAATTTGTACTCCTGACTAGCGGTCCTTAATCCTGTCAATTACCCAATAGGTAGCCCATGCCTGGAGCACAGCAATCTTGAGGTGTACAGACACTATACGGTGTACAGCCAGTTGAAGGTGTACTGTCACTAGAAGGGCTAGGTGTTCAATCAATAGACGATGCACAGTCATTACAAGGTGGACTAGAAGGTAGACAGTCACTAGAAGATGTACAGTCTCTTGAAGGTATACAGTCACTAGAAGATGTACAGTCTCTTGAAGGTATACAGTCACTAGAAGGTATACAGTCACTAGAAGGTATACATTCAATTGAAAGTGTACAGTGATTAGAAGGTGTTGTCACTAGGCGGCGTTGTCACTAGGCGGCGTACAATCACTAGACTGTGTACAGTCACTAGAAGGTGTACAGACATTAGAAGGCGTACAGTCATTTGAAGGTGTACAATCACAAGACTGTGTACAGTCATGCACTAGTTGGTTACGGTCACTATAAGATTACAGTTATTATAAGGTGCGCAGTCATTAGAAGGTGTACAGTCACTAGACTGTGTACAGTCATTATAAGGTGTAGTCACTAGGCGGCGTACAATCACTAGACTGTGTAAGTCACTAGAAGGTGTACAGTCATTATAAGGTGGGCAGTCATTAGAAAGCGTACAGTCACTAGACGGTGTACAGTAACTAGAAGGTGTATAGTCACTAGACGGTGTACAGTCACTAGACGGTGTACAGTCACTAGACGGTGTACAGTCATTATAAGATGCGCAGTCACTAGACGGTGTACAATCACTTGAAGGTGTACAACCACAAGACGGTGTACAGTCACTATAAGATGTACAGTCACTAGACGGTGTACAGTCATTAATAGGTGTAGTCACTAAGCGGCGTACAATCGCTAGACTGTGTACAGTCACTAGAAGGTGTACAGTCATTATAAGGCGCGCAGTCATTAGAAGGCGTACAGTCACTAGACGGTGTACAGTCATTATAAGGTGGGCATTCTTTAGAAGGTGTACAGTCACTAGACGGTGTACAGTCATTAGAAGGTGCGCAGTCATCAGAAGGCGTACAGTCACTAGACGGTGTACAGCCATTATAACGTGCGCAGTCATTAGAAGGCGTACAGTCACTAGACGGTGTACAGTCATTATAAGGTGCGCAGTCATTAGAATGCGTACAGTCACTAGACGGTGTACAGTCAATATAAGGTGCGCAATCATTAGAAGGCGTACAGTCACTAGACGGTGTACAGTCATTAGAAGGTGCGCAGTCATAAGAAAGCGTACAGTCACTAGACGGTATACAGTCATTAGAAGGTGCGCAGTCACTAGACTGTGTACAGTCACTAGACGGTGTACAGTCATTAGAAGGTGCGCAGTCATTAGAAGGCGTACAGTCACTAGACGGTGTACATTCATTAGAT
>JAQQZZ010005768.1:0-11800 GCA_030265115.1 Mopalia vespertina
TCCCAGGAGAATTACCAATTCCACATACTAGTAGTACAACAAATATATATACAAGTACCACCTGGAATTGTTTGTTTGACGGATTTTAAACGTCGAACTGAAGGCAATTCGCAGACGAGACGGCTAAACATTGCCGCTGTATAATAGAAAACTTGCCAAAACCACAGAAATATGTATTCACTGATACATATATTAAAAATGTCGACAAGTGGCGGTATGCCTCACAAATGGACTAAATCTGTTTGACATGTTAATTTAGGGCGCCCACACGGGCCACAAAAATTGCAAGAAACAACAATGGTATTGTGGTCCAGTTATGGGGTACTAGCATACAATTGGGAAACGAATGGGAAAAAGTATTCGCGGTTACTTGGTTATATTTTACCACCATGGAGACTTAGGCATTCTGGACAAAATGCAGTTCTTCATTCAGACAATGGAACACTTAAACATGTTACAGCGGATATTTGGATTTACCAAATGACCAAGTGGCTATCAGACTGTTACAGAAACTAAAATAAAACAGCATCCATGTTCAAACAAATTGTTACTTAGAGGGAAAGGCAACTGTTTTTCGACCTAAACTTATATTTTTATTGCATATTTTCAAAGACAGCCATCGAACTAGCATAGCCGTTAATTAGTTACTTTAAAAAGCGGAATTGACGTTATTGTTCCAAAACACAGTAGTCATATCATCTAGTCGTGGCTGTCCCCTATTGCCTGCACTGGTGCATGTTTTCATATAAAGCCGAAAGGGAGGGTTCCGTCTCCAAGCGAAACAACAACAAAAAACCGCTTGTACATATCAACCTGGTTATAAAAACCGTATGTAAGCTGAAAACATGCCAAACGTATATATGTGTGACTTAAAGAGCTATTTTGATATGTATATAACATATTAACATTGCGTTCCGATGACCAAGCGTGTGTATACGCCGTGTTGTTATATATGACTTTCAATGCATCCATAAGCAAACGGGCACACTGGTGACCGACCGTGTCTTCGAACAATGACATCAGTCCCGCCTGTTAAGATAACTTATTAACGGCTATGCTTACTCGAAGGCAAGTGCAATACAGATGTTTGTCTTTGAGAATATGCAATAAAAATAATAAGTGTAGGTCGAAAAACAGTTGCCTTTCCCTTTAATGTATATGCTGTGTCAAAATGACTCATAGAAGTTGTAAGATCTTTTTATCAACGTTAATGCTACTCAACAACATATCTCCCTTTACTGCTCTATATATGGCGATGCCAATGTTGTCAGAATGAACAAAGAGCGAGTCCATATGAGTGGAGACAAAGACACTCAGTCCACGGCTTCATACGGCATGTTGATTCAGTGAATGTGTAGATCTACATTGACATGAAGACTCGTCTTAATATAACAGTTTTACGGTGGTCGTTCTTTTGTACTGTAGTGCCCTCAGGCTAAGGATAGTATAAATGTAGTTTGTTTGTGCTATCAGCTATGGAGGAACATTATTTTTTTAATAGAGGAGTTGTATATTACCTTCACATTATGTGTGTATTGCTGTGAGATACCCCTACGTATGCATGGCGTTAAACACCAATCAATAATGTAATGGGACAGCGTGATGGAGATGCATATAGGTTACTGAAGGTTAATTCTGTGCTTTGACAACATCACTGTATACTATGATTTTTCCAACATGGTATTAACAAGGTTATAGTGAAGAAAGGCAACAAAGCATTACATTCAGATTATTTTTGTCTTCATAAAGCTCATCATACCGAAGTGTTTGTGGCATTTCGAGTGGGTTTTTTTGTTACGGCAAAACAATCTAAGATAATCATTACACATACGAACACATCGCTAACATATGTTTTATTATAATCTATTGATGAATAAGAGTGATTTCTTCAAATAAAATTAATACAAAAAATGAAATATGGTAAACATGGAGGAAACAGGTTTATTGATCTGAACTCAAATTTGACAGATTACTATTTTGTCAGGTGGTATTTTTTAGGCTAGTGAAATACACTGACGCGTCAACATTTTCTGATAAGAAACTGTACTTTATTTCGTATGCAATACTGTCCCAAGTCGTGTAACACAGGTTTTGCTGTGGGGACCTGAGAGATACACATACATCTGATAAGGACATTTCAGTCGGCGGAGAATCCAAGCAAATTATAATCAAGTAATTTTGACAACATTAAAGTAAAAACATACTTGTTATCGTTCTATAAAGTTTAACAATGCATGAATAGTTCCAAACAAGTCTTCGGTAGTAAGCGGCATGTCCCCCACATTGTCTCAATTCCTTGGGATTCCCTAGCTTAGACCATCACTTCTGGTCAAGTCTGATACCATGTTCTGAAACATAGTTGCCGGAAATCCTCACAGCAGTTTTGACAAATTCACCTTTGGCGGGCTTTGATTTCAAACCATGTTGCTGTTGTCGTCCGATGCTCTGAATCAAATAAACATGCATAATGGTTCGTGGAGTTAACTCTTAATATAGTCAATAGAGCCTGTAGTTCCACTGAAGAGTTTAACATTATACACAAACAGTGTAATTCAGAAAACCGAGAACTTCATTTTGACTCAACATTTATTATGCTATCATCTCCTGATGGTGGCATACTAAATGCTGAAACATTGTGTCAACATTAGGTTATCCTTTTTCGGAATTACACTACTTGTGTATTAGTCAAAAGAGAACATAAGACTGCTATCAGATTTGCGTACCAGCATAACCTCTCAAGATTATTGGAAGTTAGATTCAACAATTGCGTCGATAAATTATATTTAAATGTTGTCTTAACTTCTCCATCGTGTTTTCCCGCTATAACAAGATGCTGTACGATAAGGGGGTCTCTGAGCACCCTACACCCAATGCATTTTACCTGGCGGTATTTCAATTGCTATAGCTTCTGAACAGGCAATCCAAGTAGACCAAATACTCTATAACAGTGGGTGGCCATACACCAAAGGTTTTAGTTCTGGTGACCTGCCCCTCCGATGATCAGACTATCCCCGTTGGATCCAACGGATACGGTAATAAATAATTGTAGGCGGTGTCTCTGACAATTAACACAAAAAGCTATGACAGACATCTCCCCTCTTGGAAGCGTAAGATAAACTTCCACGTAACCGAAGTAAGGGAAGCTTTCTTACCACGTCCAAAAGAGAGAAAGCTGGAAATCATCAACGAATAACAATCTTACATATCTAATTTCTAGGAGACACCTGCAGTAGTTACCATTTGTAAGGATTCTAGATTCATTGACATACCTATTAAAGTGGTACATGGGCTTTCATTTGTGTGATGGCCAGTCCCGCCAGGTTAGATTTAGACAGTTGATCCTAAACGGTTGGGATATTTTCAGATGATTTTATTCTGAGACTGGCTGCTAAGTATGTAACTACCTAGCTTAATATTTAATTTCAGTCCAAATATATAAAATAGCATTAGAGTCCAGGAAAGCCTACGTTGAAAACTATATTAGCACAAATGTAAGAGCTTTGTATTACTCTGGCAAAACACTCCTACGCCTTCCGTAGGTATAGGCTGTGTAACCGTTAACCCCATCTCGCTCGATGGTGCAACTTTTGAGTGCAGACATGGGGAATATTCCAAGTCCTTTCCAAAAGTGTTTTCTTATATGTATGAATTATAAATGTTATCAGACAGAGATCGATGCTGATACAGTGTGTTTTTGGTTCGAGGTCTAAGCTACATCGGCGATTTAACAATGTGTTACAATGTGCTTGTTGTAATGAACCGCTAATGACAAGGATAGACTTCTATCCGCCTTTCTATTCCCTTCGAGGATCGATATCATATCCATTTAATGATTCCTTATCACACATGTCCATTCTCCAAGGCTAAAGTTTATTGGCTTGATTAACTGGGCTTATGTCCATTCATTGCCATTTGTGAGTTACACACACATAGTATATATTTGTGTATGTGATTACTAGTGGTAGATTTATAATTATTAACATTTTTATTTTATAATAAATTTGGGGTTTTGTATACAATGTTATGGTCGTTTCTTTCTCTATATGCTGAATTTCATCAATCCTCTTTCTTTGGGAATTGTGACGTTACCCATGCACTTAATTGTATTGAATTGACCTGTACCCCGGTGCTTATAATCCACCGGACAGAAAAGTTTGTTTGAGACGATGTCAAGCTGTCTTGTACCTTCTGACGCCTGTTGGACTCGTCGCCAAAGTCTTTCTACGTGTATCGCTGTCACGTATGTGTTTTATACAACGATGCAGATTTCATTTATATCGCTGTACTATTGATAGTGTTGTTTTTTTAAATAAATAACCCATGATTTATGATTTATACCTAATGGAAGTCCCCAATATATAAACAGTTAATATATAAACGCGTTGTGTTATCTCCGGTTGCCATATTAGCGTAATTCCCTATAGGCATACATGGATAACCATCTTCGATTGAACAACAAACCTAATTATCCGTCAACCGCATTCGTTGTGTTCTGATTGGTCAATTTACAGGGGGGTAAAAACCCGTACACCCTCTGAGATTTCGAATGTCACAAGATTTCACGGGTAATATAAAAACAAACATGGCCGCCTACGCTTCAAATTTTTTTTTCTAAATTTAATAAAACTTATTTTTGAAATCTGTTTTTGGTTGACACAGAGCTAGTTCAAAACATATCTGCTTTACAATCGCTCAATTTTAATGACGCTAAAATATAAGAAACATCTTTTTGGTGGCCTGTTTTTTGCAGCGTCATTGGCCCTTTTGATGTGGCGTCATGACAGTCATCAGGGGAGGTAACTCTGAACGCAAACAAAGATCGAATCGCCGCATAACCTATTTTCTTATGGTTTTCCAAGTGAATAAAATCACAACTAATGTGGCTTGGCGGATAATAAATTCGTTATAGACGTTTTTCTAAGGGTGTACTGACTTTTATGACCGTCCTGCTAGCCAGTACGCCCCTTCGCCTGCGGCTCAGGGCGTACGAGTTTGCAGGACGGTCATAAAAGTCTGTACAACCTTCGAAAAACGTCAATCACTAAAAGTATTGACTACACTAGACTAACAAAAGCAGGGAGGCTGTGTATTACCCATAGCCACCATAGACACAACCTTTAAAATCTGACATTATTTCTTATTAACAAATGTTATTTTTATTATTGTAGCTTGGCCCCGGCTGACACAAAGGTATCTGGTTTGAGTGGTATTAGTGACATTATTGGTGAGATGTTGGCTGAGGGTGGGATTGATTTGACAGAGGCAGGTCTTACTCCTGAAGAGGCCAGACAACTTACAAGACAAGCGGCTCTTAGGTGACAATCATACATTTACATGTTATCAACACTTGAAAGTTATAGAACTTCTCCCACGGGCTAATGCAGGCGGCTACGAGGGAAGATGCTGTTTGCCTGAGCTAACGGGCATCATTTAAGCTGATCTGTTTGTCATGTCTTTTTATTTTGTTGTTTCATTGTCCTCTCTTGTCAATGGCAGAATGGGGTTGCCTTGAACCTTTGGACCGGTGGGCCGTCATATGAGTACGGTGTCATAAGTATGGTGTTAAAGCCTAATCAAACAAACATACCAATGCGCTAAGAATTGAAATTATAAATTTAATAGCTTCTACAAAGTATAGTATTTGTGAATATGTTCTATTTTACGATTTAACTTACTTGACGTGTACTTGTTGCAGAGAGGTTCAGATGTATCTTTGTATACCTTGAAAGTTCTTAAATCTGAAACATCTGTCAATATAGACAAATTTTTTTATTTTTTTTGTAATGTTAGGTTCCAACTATCGCGATTGGCGGCATGATTGAAATCATCATCTTAATCGTGGAGTAATCGTGGTGATCCTATCAGATCTTCAGGCTAGTCATGTTGATCGTAGGAAAGTTTTGGACGGTAAAAAAAAAAGTTGGCATTCGTAATGGATTGTCCGACAGTGGGAAATTAGCATCAAGAATAGATTTTTTTTTATTATTTGTAATAATCTCAAATTGTCTCCCTTCGGTATTGATAAGATGGTGATTTTCCTGTTTACGTGTTTTCTTGTTTAAAAAAGTCTTCTTTTTTTACCCTTTCTCTGCCTTAGTCGTCAGTCTCAGCTGTCTGGGTTTGACAGTGTTAAGATGAGTGTTGATAAACTTCAGCAGATCGTGAATGAGGCCGGGCCAAACGCTAACAGAGACAACGACGAGAGGCGCAGAGATCTTCAAGAATGGATGATCTCTCGCAGACACAAACAGCAGACAGAGTTTAAGAAGCAAAGGCAGGAGTTACGTGAGGCAGAGAGAGATCCCTTCAAACCAGCACATGAAATTAATAGGGTAAGATTAGATTGAGATATAAATTAAAGCAGAGGAAATAGAATATAAACGATGTTATAGTGGTAAAGCATCCAATTATTAATTGATGGTGTGGTTGGAAGGAGCTGCCTGTTCTCTAGCACTATAAGAGAGGCAATGGGTAGTTTGTGGCATGTGGGTTTTGCTTGTGGTGATCCACTTACCTGTCATTGTTTGTTGCCAGTGGGTGGAGTATGCTTGAGAGTGGTTTCCTTTACCCATTGAGCTAAAGGGGAACAGGAAACCGATCTGTTTGTGGTGTCTGTATTGCGTCCTGATATTGTCCTGTATTTGTCCTATCTTGTCCTGTTTGTTGCCAGCAGTCACGGGTGGTTTCCATCACCCATTTGGCTGGCAAGTCGTCATATAAGTGAAATACCCTTGAGTATGACGTTAAACCCAATCAAACAAACAAACAATCCTTTACCCATTGGTCTGACACGCCTGGATGGCCGTTGGGCTAAGGGCTATTTGTTTGAAGAGTAGCAATGGTGTCTTTTATAAGCACTGGATGAATATTAACTTTCCAACATTATGGAAACGCTTCACATCTTGGTTGTGCTAGTGTCAATTATTGTTGGAATACATCGCTACCATACAAGTGAAATACCCTTAAGCACGGTGAAAAAACACCAATCAATCAATCAATCAATAAATCCTTCCTGGGAGTGAAATCAGAAGTACAAATAAGTACAGTATAAAATCCAGATCAAACAAAAGCAACCAATTTTATGTGCGAGAACATCAAAATAAAATCATAAAATATAGAAGTCTTTCTGTTTATTGTATAAAGGTCATGTAACTGCTGAGCTTTGACAAATACTTTTGTAAATGGGTTTGTTTTCTGATTTTCAGCTGTTAACGGTGAAGTATCATGTTATAGTTTGTTGATAGTTTGTTTCGTTTTTGTGAGGATCTTTCAGATTTTATTTATATGTTGAATATTTTGTTTTGTCAGCTAGAGTTCATTTAATATTATGTAAAACACTTTATCAATTCTTGGGGGTTTTTTAAATGAAAATTGGTAAGAGTCTCTTTTAAAAATATAAATTCTAGAACTGCAGCTATCCTTCAAAAATGTTTGTTTTATTGTATGATTCACAAGTCAAATAGTGTTTATAGTTGAATGTGTCCAACTGCGAATTTCGATTTTTAAGATGTGAACAAGAAATACTTAATTGATATTTTAGAAATGTATCATAAAACTACAGAGGTAGTGTTATCATATCACCTTCTAATGTTCTGAAAAAATTACTAAATAAATTGAAAAGCACACATCTTAAAGTTCACTACTCCAGTGTTACGCTAAATCTTTTCTGATTCTTTAACATTTTACAACATTCTTCACTGTTGTTGATCAGTTGATAGAATCATGGTCTCGTACTAATTATAACTTAAGGCAGTAACCTTAAGTACCACCTAAAACACTAACATTAATATTTGTCATCTGTTATTTCAGGATGAAGAGATACTACAAGCTGAAAAACAGAGAAAAGATCATAGAAAAACTTTAGCTAAGGAGAATGTGGAGAGGAGATTTAATCAAGCGACACGACTCCTGGGTGATATTCTCTCTGATAAAGTGCACCTGCCGGAGGAACCACCCCCAACCCATTCACCATCGGGTTCCCCAAAAAGTGCACGCTTTTCTAACAAGACTAGTACAAGGGTGATCACCCCCAGGGGCGTGACAACTGGAGCTCGACCCAAAACTGCCCCATCACACCCTATGTCGGGTACTCGTACTTGGGACCAAATGTCATCAACAAGAACTAGGCCATCCAGAACATTCAAAATATCAGAACGCCCCACGTATGCTCCTGATGAGCGACCAATTCAACCGATGCCGAAACCATTCCTCCAAGAGACCGAAGAGTACCAAGATTCAAGGGAGAGAACTGACCATGTATCTAAGTATGCTCGTGTTATCGACAGTCTGGAGACGATAACAGAGAGAGGTCCTGGTCATTCAGACAGGGAATCCCGGACAGAGAGCACAGTAAGTCTGACCCAGTTTAAAGCTGTCTGTGTTCTGGTGCTCTCTAGGCTATGAGGCACCACCAAGTCTATTTGTAATAGTATTGCATTTTCAATTTTATCAATAGAGTGTCTGCCTACTAATCCTACTTCGATGTACCGTCTACATCCTGTTACTAAGGTCTCTCGTTCTTGAGAACCAAAAAAAGTAGTGCCAATCTCCACACAGTGGAAAATGCACAATAAGTGTGTGGTAAAACATTATACTCAATAGCCCACAGCCTTGGCTTACTGGTTAGCATGTCTGTCTAACCCTACTACGTGTACCAACCACGGGTTTGGGTCGATCATCAGGTATATAAGCGAGTCGCAGGGGTGGTTTTTATGAGGTTTCCCACCGTATTCAAGCAAGGAACAGTGTGAAATTGACAGTCCGTCGTCGCATAAGTGAAATACCCTTGAGTATGACATGAAACCCTAATCAAACAAACAAATTTTTTTGATGGTCCTATAGTAATAGATTGTTGTGCCTGCTTTTCTTATGTTTTCATTACTAGAGACGTCGAGTAGTTTCTTGACACCAACCAATCAACACCAATCAATCAATCAGGGGTAAGAAAAGTACAACTTTCTGTTACCAGTGGTCGAAGTTTCTATTTTCAAAGTTCCTGATTTTGATGTTATTGTTTTGCACAGAATTCCGAGCCTGATGAAGAATCTACAGCTGAACCTTACCAGCCTCGACCATACACAGAAATTGTGCGACTACAGAGACCTGAGATTACCCGCAATGACCCTGCTCACCCACCTGTGACTGGATACCTGGACAGCCTACACAGTGACAGACAGTTCTCAACAGCCCGGGACACACCAAAACATGACAGCTTCAGCACCCAGGCAGATAAAGAAAAATTGTATGGTAAGATAGATTTATGGAATAATTCACGCGTCTCATTCCAGCATCTTAAAGTTGCCAGGGATTATTTCATGATAGCAGATTATAAAGGGATCAAGCAACCAATAATATAATAAATCCACTAGTGTTATAAAAATCCACTAATGTAATAAAATCCACTTATGTAATAAAAATCCAATTATGTAATAAAAATCTACTAATGTAATAAAAATCTAGTATTTTGTGAACAGTTAAAATTTTTTAATAGATTTTCTTTTCTGATGATGGATGATTTTCCTTGAAAAAATAAATATGCTAAAACAAATAATATATTAGCTGATTGTGTATGCTGTATATTATAGGCTTAAATCAAACTGGTTCCATGGTGTAATGGTTAGCACTCTGGACTTTGAATCCAGCGACCCGAGTTCAAATCTCGGTGGAACCTTTATTTTGTAACAGTACTAGCTACTTCTCCACAGTTTTTTATTTTGCATCAGTAGGGGCTACAGGGCAATGTGACCATTAAATTAACATGTATGTAACCAGGAACTCCACTCTAGATGTTCTATTTAATTGGCGTTTAGACAGTTCTATTTGTTAAATTAAGTAAAGTGTTGAAGATAATAATATTTAATCATAAGCACAGGAAAATGGTGTACACCAATCTTCCTTCAGACGTTTACTTGGATAATAAACAAGCCTTGATGGTGCTGGTTTATTGCTATTTTCCTCTATTGCCTTAAGAGGTGTTAATTATAATAAACATAAAATTGGGGTCCAGTCTGATATACTGATCAAAGTTTTATTGTATTAGATAAAAATAACAATACAGCTTTGTCTTGTCTGACATTTTTGCAGGCTCCAAGCACATTCCAGGTACAGCCCGTGTGAAGACCGTCTCTCCACATAGAGTGAAGACCTACACAGAGAGGTTACAAGATATGAAAAAGTCTAAGAAAGTTTACAGAACACCAATTGTTCCCAGACAAGCCGCTCCTAAACAGCGTAAGTGTTCTTGGAGGTTATACTTAAAAACTTGACCCTCTTTAGGCGAATTTTGGTCCCACTCGCCCTGCAACATGAGCCGTTTGAAAAAGTTTATCCAGATCTACCACCAGAATATCAGTAAACTATTTTGTGGAACACCTTATAATCAAACAAGAAATATTCGTGTGCACCAGTTCTTTTGCCATATCTGTTTAAATAGTCAAACAAGCTGCAGAATATTTGTGTATATCAGTCTTGTTTGAACCAGGGCCCATATTCATAAAGCTACTTCTGTATTTCTTAAAGTTAATAATTATTTAGCCAAATTTCAGCCTGTCATTTGGATCATGAAAAAAGTTAAATGTGAAATAATTAAGTTGACATTTTATAAATTTTACTTATAATGTTTCATTTAAAATAATAAAAAATTAAGCAAAATGGTGTTAAGATATTTAAAATGTTGTTTAAAATGTTGTTTGAAAATTTGCTATGCTTTCTGAACTTTAAGAAATATTTAAGTAGATTTATGAATACGGACCCTGATCTTTTGCGATATCCAGTATAAGCATTTGGAATTGGAAAGTCGGATAAATATAGAGACATTATATATTAAATACAGATAAACAGTTACAGTTAGTTCATAGGCTTGCTTTATTTACATTATATTAGGAGTACACAGGTATCGGTAAATATTAGCCAGGGCAGAAGTATCAAACAATATGATATCTAGTTTCTGTGACTGGAATAATCACACTACTTTTACAACAGAGCAAAAAAATAAATACAACGCTGTAAGTGTCTTTGTCTTCTACTGAACTTCTGGGTGCATCGTTGGCAGCGTCTGTACGCTTTGAATATCGGTATTTCAGAGCTGTATTTTCGCTGCTGTAAGGCACAGGTGTAAGACAGGACTGGAGAATAGGCATCTTTTTAACTACCGTTTAAGCTAGAAATAGAAAGAATGTAGGGTGTAATAACCCAGATCGATGTGTCTTACAGGCCGTATTCTATGGTTGCTTCAGTTAAATACACTTCGAGTACTTCACCGTCATAAGTGGAATAGTCTTGAGTACTGAGTTAAACCGTAATCAGACAAATCTGAAAGACACAATATACCATATATTAATGATATTAGCTTGACAATATTAAGACGGATGTGTCTATATTATTTACAGCAGCTTCCAAGATTCCTCGTAAGGCATTCCAGGGACCCATCCACAAACCAATGACCTACACCCAGCAACTACAACAACTCTCCCACAGGAACCCTCCTACATCTAGAGGTAAAATAGACTTTTTTCTGTGATGTATTATGGTTAAATTAAGCCAAGAGGCAGATTCCATGGCCCAGTAGTTGAACATGTACCTTCCACTTTTTAAAAGGGCCCACGGCCGTGGTTTAGTGGTTAGTGTGTGCGCTTACTAATCCTACTTCGATGTACCATTCATGTGAATGAGTTGTTGACCATCAGATATAAGAGGGAGTAACATCAATCGTATTCTCATGAGAGTTTCTATCGTGGACGAGACTAAGACAACTCTCGTACGCCATGCCAGGCCATCGCGCATTAATTTCCGCCAATATTTG